>JASANG010000701.1:0-68993 GCA_030248215.1 Enoplolaimus lenunculus
TACATGTCTTGCAGGCACTCTGCGCATCTGTTTCTTTACCCTATTGCCAGGGTGCAACCGGAATTATAAAATACCGGAACCGGAAAGTTAAAAAATTCCGGAACCGGAACCGGAAAATAAAAAATATATGTTTGAAAAAATACCGGATTTCTTACCGGAACCGGACAGTGAAAAATACCGGAATTCTCTTGCCGTAGTGCCATATCTTGCTGTCCTACTATTCCACTGTCTCAGTAACTCCCACATAACTAAGACGTGTGCATGTTTCAGTGTAAACTGTGTTTTTGTCATGTTATGCGTTTTCACAAAAATTTAGTCAGCGGGCCTCTACCATTTGTATATGTTCAGAACACAAACCTTATGTTGTGATTTCACAATAATTTAGTCAGCGGGCCTCTACCATTTGTATATGTTTAGAACACAACCCTTACGTTGTGAGTCGTGCGTATTTCCATTGCGTGATTTTGTGTTCCCACTCTATATTTTCGTGTATTCTACGCTTTTTTGTGAAGGGTGTATTATTCCCGTCAATAAAATAATAGAACAAGCGCCTGATATTCATATTTCACAGAACCCAGTATATGTTTGTAATTTGCATCCTACATTGTTTCATTGGTTTCTTGTCTAATGCACCACTGTCCTGCTAACTCATTGCTCTACTGGTCCGCTGTCTTACTGGCTCTGTCCTTATTTTTCTCGTTACCCTAAAGCCGCTGTGTCACCTTCTTTGCGCATTTCACAAAACTTTTGTCATTGAACCTCTGATGTTTTTATATTCAGAACGCAAACTTTCTGTCTTTGGGGCTTTGAAACCCTACGAGTGAAATGTGGAACAGAATTTGATTTGTGTGTTGTGTGTTTAACTCATTGCTCTACTGGTCCGCTGTCTTACTGGCTCTGTCCTTATTTTTCTCGTTACCCTAAAGCCGCTGTGTCATATATTACCGTGTTTTTAGTACCTATATTTTGCGCATTTCACAAAACTTTTGTCATTGAACCTCTGATGTTTTTATATTCAGAACGCAAACTTTCTGTCTTTGGGGCTTTGAAACCCTACGAGTGAAATGTGGAACAGAATTTGATTTGTGTGTTGTGTGTTTGTTTGATTTCTAAGATTTTGTGCTGCCTCTGTATGTGTTGTGTTGTATGTGACAATACTTTTAGTGATAGCACAAGTTTATCACGTTTGTGGCGATTTGTGTGTTGTGTGTGTTTGTTCGAATTGTGTGATTTTGTGTTGCCTTTGTATGTGTTGTGTTGTATGTGACAATACTATTAGTGATAACCCAACTTTATCACGTTTATGGCACTGATGACAAAACCACTGTGAACGGCGCATTATGTTTCTCAATAAAACACCAGAACCAAAGCATGATATTGAGTTTCTGACAGACCACGGGATGCGGCTTCTCTCTGCACTACCCCATTGGTGCAATAGGCGATTGTCAAGGTTTATATTCTATGCGAATAAAATTTACTTAATTTTTATCATTATTGTTAGTAAAACGTCTTAATATCCACCGAACAAAATTTAATACCGGCTTTCAACTCCGGTAAAAATTTACGAACCGGAACCGGAGGTTAAAAATTACCGAAACTTGCACTTAGATGCAATCATGTGCCATTGACTCTCACGTGACACTTTTTGCTTTGCAGTTGTTTTAATGTAGCTCAATTGAAACAAAATGCGATGGTTATAAATGTTGAGCGTCCAATTGTCCGAAAATTTCTTTAATCAACTCTTCAGTGAATTTTACAAATCATAGATGTGCAGTGAGTTTAACGTCAATATTGTATTTAATGGTGTAGAAAACTAGAAAGGTACATTAATATTACCTTAGCGACACTGAAAAACAATGCATGATCAAGGTATAACATGAACAACTAGCTTTCAAGATTACATTGCCACATTTTCGATAGGTAATACTGTCTAACGATCTAATGATAAAAATTTCAACTGATAATCCTAAGTCATAACCGAAACACTGAAGAATGGCTGAAATATGCAGCCACATCAGGTATTCAGAACCAGGCATTGGGCTTTAACTTGTGTTTGTGGGGTAGTTCCCTAAGCGAGACCTGTTTTTCTTATGAAGTTTTCAGATGTAATTGGCGTTTTACTTCGAAACATGCTGATGGGCCTTGAACAACAGTATTACCTAACCAACCGTGTCTAGTAGTATACAGTTGGCAGACTTGAACTTGTACCGTACCTAATGACCCGTGGGAAGGTCCACCGCTAAGCAAAAATGAGACTGTTATTCAAAAGCTTCTGCGACAGACATGGTCCAGCCTCAGTATCATCTTTCGATAAACGGATTTCTACAAATTGAGACTTTCGGTTCTGGCACATATCAAAAATACTGACATTGTGGAGTTGTTCTCTAAACGAGACCTGTTTGTTCTTAGTATCTATTTGAGATGTAATTAGCGTTTCCCTTTCAACACCATGATGGATTTTGAGCAGCAGTATCACCTAACTAACCGTATGTCTCGACAGCTTGAAAATTCCTGAGGCAGATACACTCCAGTCTCAATATCATCTTGCGATAAACAGATTTAACGTAAGACTTTCAGTTATGGCAGCAAGTGTAGTATTATATGTCAAAAATGTTGACGCCAAATTTTCAATAGAGAGCCACAGACGGCCAGTTAAAAATATAGTCACAACTGGCGCGTTAACTTTCCCAACAGGCATCTGGTACCGTGACATATTCAGATTTCTGTTTTCAGTAGAAACATGCGTATATTTCAGAATACAGTGTTAAACCATCGCAATTTTAATTATTGTGTCAGAAATTTGATATTTGAATAATAAACCATAAATTTTACTTGCTTTAGCACTCATTTTCTTATTCCATTTCACATATTACAAATAAAATATTTGCTAGTTTGGCAGAAGACAAACTAGATGAAACGCAAATCACTCTGTTGATTTACATAATACCATGTCTAAAAACATATTAGCTTCGTTGAGAGCTTACAGAAAATGTTTACCGAAAATGTATCCAGAATCATGGCACACTTATTATCGATATATTCGTTTTAGCAGAAAATTCGAACAAGAAAATATTCGTGCAAAACGCATTTTAGTACCAAAAATTTGCCATAAACTCAGTGCTATATGCACAGATTCTGTTAGTCGCTCCGTCAATCTTTGCTATTGTGTGTCCAGAAATATAAATACATACCGATAGGAACCAATAAACCGGGTCATTTCGGTGATTGCCCGCTGAAGTTTACCCAAATAATCAGATTTTGAAAATTTTTGCACATTTTCAGCTTCTCAAATATTCCTCTGATCATCCCATTGGTGCTAGATCAGGTATGCGTCCGTAAACTCGAACGAATAATTTCTGATCGCGGAAATTTTTTACACCATATGAGCCACCTTCATAACCTGCACAGAATAGTGAAAAATTTACCACCAAATTGCGTGTAACCCTTGCCATTCAAAACTTTTCACCCTCACCGTTTCCTCTCATGCATGTACGCAACCCACCAACGCAAACCTGGAATAGATTTTACAAATTTCGATTATTAATGTTTTGTGCACACATGTTTGACCAATAGTAATTTAGCTGTTCAGCATGGATATGGAAATTAAAAATTAACCGAACAACTATGTAAACACGACCTCGCTGCGGTGAGGTCGCGAAAAACAAAAATTAAAACTAAAAAAATATTTAATTTTACGCAAAACACTATATTTCTCACTCCGGAACACAAATTAGCAAACGTTTTCAACTGTCTACTATTTTGAGAGCTTATGTTAAAATTACGATCAGCTAATTTAATGTATAGTCCTGTACAATATCACTTGGTGCTAAAGTATGAAACGTGACAGATTGCGGTTAGGTTAAGATATTTTTGGGTTTTTTAAATGAGCGTGTTTACGATGATTTAATCTTACTTCGTTTTCAGCTATACAAGCAAGAGGTATGTTTCAAATAGACGACATTCGACTTCTATTTGATTCAATGAATATGAGCACCTAGTTGTTTTCCAAATCAAAAACATGCTGTTTGGATGAAAGGAAACAACGACTGTCCCGGGGCAATCATTTTTACCGGGCCGGTGTCGCTGCTAAGCCGGGATCAGGTTTCAAAACGACTCATATTTGTGGTTGTTCACGTTTGGTTGATATGAAACAAAAGTATTTGTCTAAACCTTTTAAATTCAATCTAAATCCCTAACAAACTAATTGGAAGCAACAGCTTCAAGAGAAACCGGAATCTAAGTAAAAAAACCGTACGGAATATATTGCACCTTTTCAAGATCTGATTTTTTCTGGCCTTGTCCACCTCGGGCCGGGACTTTGCATCAGACACCTCTAAAGAAAACATGTGTCAGCACTAATTGTAAACACAAATCAGGTTTGTGGTCGTTTTCAGTGACACTTATTCCGGTATACTGGCGTAGTCAAGGTATGTAATAATTCCCCCTTCTCATCATATCGTCACCGAAGAATAGAAACCACAAAACAGCTAAACAGTTACAAAAATGCAAACATCCACCACAGCAATATTAGTGGCCACATCCTGCAATCGCTGTTTCTGTAAATACCGTTTTCAAATGCTTTTAATAGGCTCGCGTGCGTTCTATTAAAATTTATTGAAGCCAGTGCGAACACGGCTACTTGCTAATAGTGCAGGCGAAATCGACTGACTGCAGCCAAAGAACTACGTTGTCTTCATTTCACGATTCTTCTGGATCGCCTTTGAGTACTGTCATTTATCATTGTCATTGATATTTTTGTCTATTTGAACTGCGGCATTATTTGTGACTTTGTTTTGAATGATTTTGTCGTAATATATACTTTGTATAGTAACTTATACTTTGTAATTTCTCTTTCTATGCACTAATTTTTTGCTATTATTCCAATAGTTGTGTTTGTATTTACCGTTACAATATGAAAATGCGCCTAAATTATGCTGAGTGCCCCTACGAACATGCAAGAAAATTCTAATTTTTAAACGTCAACAACACAAAAAAACCTTGCAAACATTACTAAGTGAAATAGTGTTGGGTGTCTGCGAGCGAGAAACACCTGACAAAGCGTAATTTTGCTAAAAACCCGGATTTTTAACTATTTCCACCCATCTGAAACGATGTAATTTTTAAAAAATCAATTAATGTGAAAATTTTTTCGTTCTGTTCGCTCACGAATACTGCACAGTATGGTTACAAATAGATGGAGCATGTTATTTTGAGGGGCGAACAATTTTTTCTAGAGATTATAATAGAGTATATACGCTTAAGTTATAGACAAAGTTTTTGCTTACGCTTGTTTATAGGCTTACAATTTAGCTGATGTTTAGACTTAGTAACACGCTTATATAACTGTTACGCCCCTTCCAAAGTAAGATTGGCCAATAGGTGTTTCATCGATTTAGTCTGCTACATTATATGTTTCTTATGTTCAGCTTTATTCTTCAGTTAAATAGCATTTTTCTATTTATATATTTGCATAATATTTTGTATTTATAATGCTTTTGGATTTATTTATGCTCTGTATAATAATTGAGCCTATTGTTACTATCAGGGGCGTCCCGTTTTCTCGTGGGACATAATTTATGCCGGAGAGCATCATTTGCTGCTTCTGTTTGTGCATACGCAAAGATTATTAAACTTTATTGCTGTTGTCGTTGTTGTTAGTTATGTTTTGGCTAGCAAGATAACTTAGTTCGGATGACATCAGCGGCGTCAACCCCCATCCTGCTTAGTGGTCCCACTTTCGCATCTGTCTGAAACAAACGTCCCATTTTCTCATCTACATGCAATGCTGTGGACAAGAGTATATGAAATTGCCCCATTATACTCCTGTTTCTTTCTGTTCCGCGGGAAAATGGGACGCCCTAAATGTAAAATTGGCCATAATTTGTATATAATGCATTTTGATTTATAATATTTTGTATATAATGTATGTTGATTTATTTATGCTGTCTAACTATAATTTATTTATATGCTCAGTGCTGTTTATGATAGGTCTCGTCACTAATTTGTTTATTTTTGCTTAATTGGAAGTGAATGCACCTGCATTACCATGCTCTTGAAAGCGTGTGTTGTAGGTTTATAACTCGAAGGATCACTAAAGTCAAATTTGGGTTGCGGTAATTTGTTCGAACAGTTTGGAATAACGCGTTTTAAAACTTCCAATTGGAACGCTGACCAACTCTACATGGCACTGGATATGTTGCATTAAAATCGTGTGTTTCGTTTAATTTATTTTCCATTTTCGGTGACATCCAGATGTTCTTTTTATCTGCAAGTTTTGATTGATTGCCACTGTTGGGCAACTTATATGGAATCAAAATTACAAATTGTAAAAATATCCTCACCAAATTATGGCAAATCATGCAAGTTTTTCAGATCTATGGCATACTTTTCAGCGATTATTAGCCAGCAGCATATAATACCTAATTCGAATGATATCCGATCGCGCCCTCGAGGAATGAAAAATTAAATTACAATTTTCGAAAACAACAGATCAGGGTGCAACCATCCGCCTGGAAAATAACGAAAATTATGTCAGTCCCACGTTACCATTGGTTTGGGTTGCACACGAAATGTCTGCCCTGTTTAGTTTTTCGGCGAAACAATAGAGTATCGCAGGAACTCTCAGTGGACACAATTTTAGGTAGCTACAACGTCCATGCATAGTTTATGTTTTAAAGATGTTTTTCTCAAAATTGAACTTGCCCTCAAAATATAACATTTCGCGACACAATTTAAATTTACGGCCAAAATTTAAATTTTCCCGCTACAATGTGAATTTACCGCCTACATTTTAATTTTTCCCAAGATTTGAATTTTCTTACCATAATTTGAGTTTTGCTGATAAATCGTAAATTGACCCCAAAATTTGAATTTTCCAGCCAAAATTTGAATTTTCTCGTCAAAATTTGAATTTCCCGCCCGAAATTTAAATTTTCCCGACAAATATTGAGTTGCGGCCAAATCATAATCAACCATCATAGGCATAACTGACTGGTTTCTGTTTCCGTCCGGACGTCTTTTGTATATTTGTGCAGCAGGGTGCAACCGGAAGCGGAAAACACCGGGGCCGGATCAACGAAACTTGCCGGAGGTGGAGATGAAGGAAATTAGGCAGTTGCAATGTGTTGTTCAGTTTGTTGTACGCTAATTTTCTGGAAATTTCGGAAACTCTTTCATGAAAATTGCGACAAAATTAAAACGAAACGCGTTAAACTGATAGATTTTGCAGAATTATGCAAAATTTTACTACCGAAATTGCCGGAACCTGCGGCAAAAATTCTACTGGAGAGAAACCGGAGGCCGATTTTCTGCCGGAGCCGGAGCTGGTGTCCGGACATAGTTTCTTAGACACCCTATGGCGACCTGTATTAATATATAGGCTACCGCGGACGGTAATAGCTTGTCCAGTTGACATTTCAAGGACACTCAGGGTGCAACCGGAGCCGAACGTCAGCGAAGCTTGCCGTGGAGGTGAGGCGAAATCAGGTAGTAAAAATTATGGTTAATGAGTTAATTTTAGCCAAAATCTACAATATGTTGTTTTAATGTCTTTCACACGTTATAACGCGTCCTGTTCGCTCACGCAACGTCTTAGTATAGGCCAAAATTTGATTTTACGCTAAAATTTGAATGTTCCCGCTAAAATTTGAATGTTCCCGCTAAAATTTGAATTTCCCGCTAAAATTTAAATTCTACCGGCAAAATTTGAATTTTTCAGCCAAATTTGAATTTTCAGCCAAAATTCAATTCTACCGCCAAAATTTGAATATTCCCACCAAAATTTAAATGTTTCCGCCAAAATTTAAATTTCCCTCCAAAACCTGATTTTACCGCTAAAATTTGAATACCCCGCCCAAAATTTTCAATTTTCTCGCCAAAATTGTTATTTCCTGCCGAATTTTAAATCACCTTCACAGTTTCAATTTCCTGCAAAATTAAAAAAGTCCGCACACTGTTCGCGGATTTTGAATTTGTCCACTATACCGTTGCCGAAAACGCCTAAACGTCCATCAGTTGTATGGGCATGTATGCTGTCAGTTCAAAACGGTAACCGGAGCCGGAAGCCGATTTTCTGCCGGAGCTGGAGGCAGACCTCCGGTTGTACCCTGGTGTCTGGACATAGTTTCTTAGATACTCTAAGGCGTCCTGTACTGGCTATATATAAAAGATACCGCGGACAGTAATAGCTTGTCCAGTTGAGATTTAAAGAAAACTCAGCGTGCAACCGGAGTTGAAGCCGGAGGTCAACGAAGCTTGCTGGAGCCGGAGGTGAGGCGAAATTAGGTAGTAAAAATGATAGTTAATTAGTTAATTTTAGCCAATATCTGCAATATGTTGTTAAGTTGTTTGCCGGAACGTCCGGCAAAAATTCTTCCGGAGCCGGAGGCCGATATTCTGCCGGAGGCAGACCTCCGGTTGTACAGTAGATACTATGGACATTTTGCGTGCAACCCGCGGATATCCGTTTTCCGTAAAAATTGGTGTCCGTTTCCGATAGAAATATTGAAATTCTGTTCCTTGTAGGCTGAAAATTAGTTATGAACATGTTTTTATCTCCGCAATTTTTCATGCAGATATGCCGCAATGTTCGAAATGAAATAAAAATTGCAAAATTCATCCAAAATTTTAAAAATTTCGATGTATCCGCTATTTATTCTTTAAAACTTCAGAGAACCTGGTGAATATTGGCTCGCCTCGATTGTGCTGACAGAAAAGAAAACATTTTGAAACTTTTAGGCTCCAACAGCCGTTTTCCGTTTGCGTTATTTTGATCACTATCCGTTTCCGTTATATTTACTGAGAAATAGGAGTATGCTGAGATCAGTGTACAACCCGAGGTCTGCCTCCGTCTCCGGCAGAAAATCGGCCTCCGGCTCCGTTATTTTTCACCTCCGTTCGCACCCTAGCCTCCGGCTCCGGCTCCGGTAGAATTTTTGCCGGAGGTTCCGTCAATTTCGATAGTAAAATTTTGCAAAATTTATCTGTGTAACGCGTTTCGTTTTACTTTTGTCACAATTATCAGAAAAGAATTTCTGAAATTTCGCAGAAAATTAGCGTACAACCAAAAAACTGTACATTTTTTAGAAATTGGCTAAAATTAACTAATTATCCGTCATTTTCACTACCTTGCGACTAACCTCCGGCTCCGGCAAGTTTCTTTGACCTCTGTTCCGGCTCCGGTCTTTTTCATCTCAGGTTGCACCCTGGCTAAGACATATACGCCCGTGAATCAAACATTGGTTATCATTATCAGCAAGAATATGCATATACTACTGTGCAACTGCACTGCAAAAAATGGTGAGTCAAATTGACTCCTTCCGAAATAGGCTCTACGGGACTACACAAACTGAGTCAAAATTCGACTCCGCCAGAGTCAAGTTCAGTTTGTGTAGTCCCGTAGAGCCTATTTCGGAGAGAGTCAATTTGACTCACAATTTTTTGCAGTGTGGAGGTGAAGAATACCAGAACCGCAGCTCAACAAACGTTGCCGGAGGCGAAATAATGACGCTTAACTTGTTAATTTTAACAAATCTCTTTAAGGTGTTATTAAATCTTTCGGTTTCACGCTTACTTTTTACGAAATATCGGCAATTTGTTCCTCAAAATTGCACCAAATTTTAACAAATCGCTTTAAGGTGTTATTTAATCTTTCGGTTTCACGCTTACTTTCTGCGAAATATGGGCAATTTGTTTCTCAAAATTGCACCAATATAAAACGGATCGCACCAAACGAATATATATTGTAAAAATATACAAGATTGCACTACCGAAATTGCCGGAACATTCAGCAAAAATTCTGCCGAAGCCGTAGGTCGATTTTCTGTATATTTCTGATATTTAGCGGTAATATCTCCTTTATTCATTCTGAAACTGTAGACGTAACTCGAAGCAATCATAAACAAATAAAACTTAAACCTAAACTTCATGCTGAACCGAGCTATAAATTTTTTACCATTCGAAATCTTCCTTGATCGGTTAGAACGTAGGAGTTCAAGCGGAAAACTGCGAAATGAGACAGGCTTGCTTCGAGCAAATGAAAAAAATGGGACAGCTTTAAATTTTCGCTGTGAAACTGAAAACGTGGAAACGGGACCGCGGTATATTTTCACTGGGAAAGCGGGAAAATTGGGACAGGCTTTGTTCGGGCAAATGAAAAATGGGGCAGCTGCTAATTTTCGCTAGGAAAACGGAAAAATGGGACAGCGATATATGTTCACTGGGAAAGCGTGAAAATTGGGACAGGCTTGTTTCGGGCAAATGGGGAACAGGTGCAAATTGGTAATAGGCAAATGAGACGACGGCAGGGTGTAAACGGATAGTAAACGAAACCGCAAACGGAAAACGGATATTGATATAAGAAGCTTCAAAACTAAGCAAAAGGTTTAGTTCTGCATCTGTGCCTATATCAAAGCTAAAATATGTGTTGAACACTTGTTGTTGCCTGCATAGTTTCAAAACATATTTCATTGTATTGATATTCAGCTATATTAGAAAAATTCAAAACGTCAACTTAACTTCTGTAACTGTACGCTCATAGTTCAAAGGCACAGGTTTAAAAAGATTTAATGTAGATTGAGAGGAAATGTATATAGATTGAGAGGATACATCGCGTAATCGTGCTATTCAAAGCAGTCAAGATAACCTGCAAGTTGATGCTGATGCCATTAAAAAAGTTACATGCGTTGATACACACAACAAAAATGGCAATAGCTTTTAATTCAGGGGCATAGCCGTATTTTATTACGAAAGGCCATAACTTTATGTATACATTTTAAGTCAGCGATTGCAGCAAGCAAGCGAGCAGGTTTTTTTATCTTCGGATCCAACAGGATTTTAGTAAAGTAAAAAAGTATTTTATTGCTCGGTGTTCCATAACTTTCGAGACAGATATCACTTCTATTCTCGCTTGAGGTTGACTCTGGCGGAGTCAAACTTGACTCCAGTTTGTGTAGTCAGGAAAAGCCTGTTTCCGAGAGAGTCAATTTGACTCCCCATTTTTTACAGTGTAGGCTTACATATATGCTTATACTCAGACTTAAGTTTAGGCTTAAGTTTTAAAACACCTTTATCTAAACCTATACCAAAACTCTTGTTTAAACCCTTACCTAAACCTACGACTGAACCTAAACATAAGCCTTAACATTAAAAGCGAAGAGAAGTATACTGCAGTTCTCGTGTATACTACACCGCTTTCATAGGTTATTTAGATAAAAAAATTCCACAAAATCATCAAGGTTATTAATTCGCTCAGACCAAACAGTCACAATGCCAGGTAACGTAATCTCATTGAATCCAATATTGAGAGTTCACTCGCATGCATATATTCAAATGAGCCAAATGATAAGAGTCGGAAACCGCAAAACGAAGAAAGGATTGGTTATGGTTGGTCGTCGTTCATACGAAGCTCGATAAAGGATTTTTCTCACTCCCAGTAGTTTTGATGGAACGGGTGCTTTGTGGGCCATATTGTCCTGAAAACGGATGAAATCAACGTAAGCTTCTACATCCACTTTCAACATCGAACAACAACAATAATAATAAACAATAATAATAATAATAATAACGACAAAAATGCGTTTTGGCCTGAACCCCTTACTTTTGTGGGTGGATCTCATATTCAATACTCACGAACGAACTCCAACGCGATTTTTAGAACCTAAACGAAGTTTATTAAAAGTAGAGATTTCAGTATTTTTCTATTGACACAAAATTTCCACACCCAAAGAAATGAAAGGGGTTGTAAACTCTTGTCTTGGAGTATTATCCACTCTTGGCTTATGTGATACTATAATAAACTATTGAGTTTGAGTCAATATTTTTGTGTTGAATTAACAATAAACAGATATCACCCAAAACAAACCTATAAACGACGCATCTTCTGTGAACCTGCGCATATCTCCATCTCCGTACTCCACCATACTGTCTGTTTCAGACTCTGGTTTAAACGATGTCAGACTTCGCTTTTCGTCGTCAACCCTGAAACACGTCAAAATTTTAAAATTAAATTGCGACAAGACAATATCAAAGTTTGATCCGCAATTTAAAAACCATCCTGGATAACGTAGAAATTACAGGTCCACAACTACGAGGCGGCCATTCGGGGTGTCACTTTTCAAGAAACATATTCGCCCCCACCTACAATTTTTCAATGAAATAAAAGAAGCCATTCTATGTAAGAAAAATTTATGAAAAATAATTAGTTTTTTACATCAATCTTCATCATTTTTGATAAAACAAAATCCTGTTAAGACATATATACTCTAATCAAGGCCCATGTATACTTGACTGCCGTTACAAAATGCCACCGTCCCAGCTAAAAATTGATAGCTTTTGTTTGCGGTGGGATTTTGGAATTTTGGGATTTTGTGCTTTCAATAGAAATCATTGAAAGCACTTCCTTTGCACTGTAAAAAATGGTGAGTCAAATTGACTCTCTCTGAAATAGGCTTTTCCTGACTACACAAACTGAGTCAAAATTCGACTCCATCAGAGTCAAATTCGATTTATTGAATCGCTCAGTGAGTCGAATTTGACTCTGGTGGAGTCAAATTTGACTCAGTTTGTGTAGTCAGGAAAAGCCTATTTCCGAGAGAGTCAATTTGACTCACCATTTTTTACAGTGTGGCTACTGGCTTTACACTTAGGAATAGACAATCCTTTGGCTCAGGGTTAGGTCTAGGAATTGGCAAGTCTCATTCTTAGTTTTAGGATTAGACAAGGTTCTGTCTTATGCTTTGGTGAGAATTAGGCGTTTAGGCGTAGGATCCGGCGTAAACCTTAAATATATATATAAACTTTAGAGATGCCCTAACCTTAGGCTTAGTCTACGACTTAGGCTACGGCTTAGGCTTAGGTTAACTTGAGGCTTTAGGAATAGGCTTTGGTAAAACATAGACTAAATCTTAAATGACACTCAGGCTAAATCTTAGGCTTAGGCTTAGGCTAGGACTTAGGCATAGGCTTAGGCTTTTGGAGCAGGCTTCGGCTTTGTGAAGCATAGATTAGACCCTAAATGGCACAGGCTTAGACTTCGGCTTTAGAAATAGGCTTTGGTTTAAATATAGATTTTAGATCCTAAACAACCGTTTTGCTAAATCGTAGGCTTAGGTTTAGGCTTCGGATTAGGCTTAGGCTTAAGCTTAGGCTTTAGGAACAGGCTTTGGTTTAAGCATAGATTAGATCTTAAAAGGTTTTTTAACTCAACCTTATGCTTAGGTTTAGGCTTAGGCTTAAGTTTAGGCTTAGGCTTTAGGAGCAGGCTTTAGTTTAACCATAGATTAGGTCTTAAATAACCCATGGACTATTCGGAGCACCCCACCATCAACCATATCCCGAAATCCGAAAATACCAAAATGACCCCTGCGACCATATCCCGAAATCCCAAAACCCCAAACTCCTACCTTCGACCTTGTCGCGATATTCCGAAATCCCAAAATTCCATCTTCAACCGTGTTCCGAACTCCCCAAAACCCAAATTCAACCGTATCCCGAAATCCCAAAATCAGACCTTCGATCACCTCAAAATATTGTAATGGGATGGTGGGATTTTGAGACGGCAGCGAGGTTTACATTGGCCCCAATCGGATTATACGATTTATATGGTATTGTGGCAATTCGTCGCGCTATTTATTATGTGAAATCTCGTCGACTCGACAATTTGCATCCACCGTTATGCTTATACTGCAAAAAATGGTGAGTCAAATTGACTCTCTCCGAAATAGGCTCTACGGGACTACACAAACTGAGTCAAATTCGACTCCGCTAGAGTCAAATTCGACAGTCAGGTGAGTCCAATTTGACTCTGGCGGAGTCGAATTTGACTCAGTTTGTGTAGTCCCGTAGAGCCTATTTCGGAGAGAGTCAATTTGACTCACCATTTTTTGCAGTGTAGGCTTAGGTTTAAGCTTAAGATTATGCTTAGGATAATGCACCCTTAAGCAGTGAACCTGTCTGGCGGAAAGTTGCCAGGTGACCAATTGTCGTAGATTCTATTTGTATACTTCTCACACAGTTAGCGATATCCATATTTCGAAGAAAAGTTTCAAGATCGCATAAGTTTAGTTGGCTCGATATGAAAACAACACTTACGGCTTTGAATATTCACCAAACCGCTTCTCTTCCGGCAGCATTGGTTCACGCCCTTGTGCTTTTTCCTTTGCTTGAACTGAAACAATTTGTACTCAAATAAGCCGAGGTGTATAGAATTAAGCAAGGCTGCCGGCCGATCCGAGATTCACATGTGGCTGACGACGCTTCTACTTTAGTTTCAATGCACGTTTTAACAAATATTTCGACATTTTATGATCGATCAATTGCACGAAAGGCGCAAAATTTCTAAATTCGTGTTGCAACCTCACCATATTTTCACGTTTTCGGCAAGAAAACACATCATAAGCTTCGGATAAACAATCAGCAGGGATCCGCCACTGACCACCGCAAGCAATTCACAATTGTACTTATTTGATTATAAGAATGCCTCAGCCCGTTGTCAAAGAAATTACTACTGTCGATAAAACATTTGTATATTACTAATATTGGTTTCCCACACCGAGAGTCATATCGTGTAGGGTTTCTGAGCAAACTATCTTTAGCCTTTTAGACCATTTGTGAATCATAATTTTCGATACCGACGCAGGTAAGCGTCGGTATGACGATCGACAACTGCAACAAAGATTTACCTGGATATTTGGCACCACGTTGCTTCATAAGCAAGCAGCAAACAATTATAATCACAATTATTGCAACAATGATCACAATAGCAACAACAACTCCAGCGGCGCTTGACCCACCGCCTAAAATTTAAACGGATATGAAACCACCAAATGATCGACTATAAGAGTCGCCAATCTCGTTCGATAAACGAATCAACAGAATGAAGAACTTTCCATAGCAAAGCAAACGCATGTTACGCTGAGCACATTCCTGCTGTCCAGGGACATTAACAAGCAGGAGTGTAACGCAAACAAACCAGCGCTCAAAACAGTACTGCACAGTAAACAGGGGCGTAGCCAGGGGGATTGATTTGTCGATCTCCCCTTTTGGACTTTTGTACACTGTTTTCATTTTGAAACACGCACTGTCCTAGTGTACCAGGCATTTCGGCTCTCCTTGCTGTCCCGGCTGTCCTATTGTCCCGGCTATCCTGCTTTCCCGGCAGTCCTCCTTTCCCGGCAGTCCTGCTGTCCGGGCTGCTCAGCTATTCCGGCTGTCCAGCTTTCAAGGCTATCCTGATGTCTGGCAGTCCGGCTGTCCCGGCAGCATTGCTGTCCTGACCGCTCAATGTAGAAAGTTACGCAAAGTTGCAGTGCGGTTGCTTGTGCATATGTTATTTGGAATTAGGTAGACAATCATCCAAGCAATCAAATTTACTTTGTCATTGTCCAGTTAGGAGCGTATGCAGGGTGATGGATGGATAAAGGGGATACGTATATTATATTCCCATCCTAAACTCTAGAAACAGCAGAAAAAGAAGTGCATATGAGAGGGTTTCGAAACAACCTTCTGGATTCAAAAAGTCCGAAAACTATTGTTTCTCGGAACGATCGTTCACAACAAATTTTCGCATGAGGTTATATGTACCCTTCCGAAATGATATCAATTTGCGCCCTTGCATCTATGTCCCTGTTTCGGCCGCGATTTTTCAGTAAACCAATGGTGATGTTCATTCACATCTAATCAAAATAACACAAAAACATCATTGATGTGCCAGTCTGACGATACCCAACTGTTTCTACAATTGTAATACACTGCAGAAAATGGTAAGTCAAATTGACTCTCTCCGAAATAGGCTTTCCTTGACTACACAAACTGAGTCATAATTTGACTCCAACAGAGTCAAGTTCGACTCAATTTGACTCTGGCGGAGTCGATACTTGACTCAGTTTGTGTTGTCAAGAAAAGCCTATTTCGAAGAGTCAAATTGACTCACTATTTCTTGCAGTGCACCACAGTAACGATGCAAAATATCGGTGTCACGTAACTTTCACATGAAGTTCTTTTCCGAGAGTTTATACTCACAAAACGAAATCCTGGTAACGCCGTTTCGCCAAAAGTCTACAGTTTGACAAACCATTGTCGCAGTGAAAGAAGCTAATCAAAATCACAATAACACTTTTGTCAAACTTACCATATCCGCTCGTGGCTACAATTCTAATATCAGAGTAACCGTACAAGGCGTTGGCGTCGTTATTCGGGTCACGGTACAAGCTGACCGATTGAATTTCGTAGTCGGTTCCTGGTGACAAATTATCAATCTGAACGTTTCGATCATATTCATTCAAGGGTTCCACCGTTATCCAATCTTCATCACCACTGTCTGAAATAAACCACTCAGAGGGACAATAAACTACACTGGTACACTTGTTTCCACAGGCTTAACGTTTTGCTCAAGCTAATACTTAGGCTAGACTTAGGATTCGGAAAACGCTTACCTAAGCCTAAACCTTTACCTATACCGACCCTGAGTGCGTCAGCCTAAGGTTGAGCCTTAATCTCGAATATGGTGGAGAGTCTAAAAGAATTGCATAGTACGACTCTTATGTCAAAGAACACATTACGTGACCACAATATATTGAAAATAATAAATACACAGAAATACATGAATGTCGAGCGTTGCCATAATATAATGTTCGAGGGTGCAAGGGGTACAAGGGAGAAAGCTTTAAATCAATTGCTGCAGTTGCAAATCGCGCAATTTTATACTTTTCCATGTATTACCGAAACTCTGATGTGTTTTAAGGAACTGAGTATTGTCATGTCGGCCCATGTTACTTTACGGGGCGTCCAGGTTTCTGTTGGGTCCATAAAACAGTAAGTTTGGATTCTAGATTGCATTTTTGCTTAGGCTTAAGCTTAGGCTTAGGCTTAGGTTTAGGAAACATTATTGCAACGTTTAGGCTTAGGCTTAGGCTTAGGAATACGCTTAATCTACTGCTACGCTCCTTGAAGTAACATTGGCCGTCATGTCAATCGAAAATTGTAGCTAATTCGTCTTGCTTTAAGTCCGTCGATCGCTGGTGGTTGTAATTTTAGTTTACTGAACTGTGATTTTCCTACTGACGAGGGCTAAGTTTCTGCATAAACATTAAAATTGGTGTTTTGCTCATTGTGCCTCGTTTGTAAGGCATCAACAACAACATCTATCAAAAATAAATTTGCCCCAATTAGTAACCGTAACTGGTCCGTCCCAAACGACTGTTCCTGTTCAGGACAGATGCATCGACTACTGGGAAGCAAACTAAATAGCAAATAGTGTTTGCGACAAACCAAATACCAATTCAATTGACAGCGGCCAAAGCAGGTTTTGGTTCGCGAGGAAATAACTTCGTGCCAGAGTTCACTGCGAGCCAGCCCTAGCCAGCGACAAGAAATTATTACAGTTTTGGATTCATATGGATATTCTAAACTCTCTTAAAGGTACGTTTTCTCTGTAAAGATATATTGGGAGGTGATCATCCCAACTATCTTTCACCTTAAATGCGCCCCTGTCATATGAGACATTTAGGTGTTCAGGACACTATTTTTTACATACCTTTTAGTCTATAACGAAAGAAAAATTCATCACCAACAGGTATTTTCGACGTCTCGTCATAATCGCCAGGGACCCAGGTTGCGTTTATATTGTCATCACCAATTTCTATATCAGTTATGCCAGGTTTGGATAGCTGGACTGAAACCAAAAATTGATAGTAAAAACATGACCACTATAAATCATGTCCAGTTTCAGCTATTTACCATATTTTGTTATTAATTTCATTACGGGGCATCAATATTACGAGGCATTACTTCGAACATACGCCAGCAGTTTGTTTGGGTTAGCAAATAGTATCCATCCTACCCCGACCGACTAAACTTCGCTTGTATAAGAATCGAAATTATAGTTGTGGTTTGTTTTCAGCTATTCATTCAACATCAGCGTCACCAGAACACAGCACTTATATAAAGGTTCATTGCATTGCACAAAATTGACTATCCAGCATAGTCTATTTCAAGACTGTTGTCGGCAGACCTGATGGTCCGGCCTTAGCCAGTGTGGTATAGTATTTTTACTCCTATAGAATTTTTACTCAAAAGTAAAAATGCCATATGACATTTTTTACTCTCTCAGTAAATATGCCGTATGGTATTTTTATTTCCTTGTAGAATTTCTTGCTCCTCGCAGCAACAATACTGTACGGTATTTTTGCTACCTCGAAAATCTACTATATGGTGTCTTTCTCCCCATGTTGGATTTTAACGCTCCTTTACCACGGTTATGCGAATAGCTAGCGGCCCTCCTGCTTTTTCCTGGCGCGGGACAAGTAAAAGTTTGCTGTCCACAACTTTTAACGAAGTAACCACTGTCTCATCCAACTAGCTACTCGTTTGATCGTCTCATTCAACTAGTACCCCTTTGATCAGCCGATAAAATTCTTCTTCAGCTACAATTTAGAATTGCATCGAAATGAGATTTTCTTTTGAGTGATCTTAACAAATAACAGTTTTGTTCCGACAACGAACATTGCCATTCGGCCTTATGATAATTCATTTACCACGTTATTTTATTGTGTTTTACATGTAATTCTTAGCACATGTACAAAAACGGCAAAGTATTTTGCAAGCATGTTTATTCTCACGCTAAAATCAGAATTTGTCGAAAAATTTGAATTTCACGCCTAAATTTGAGTTTCTGGCCAAAATTAAAATTTTCCCCGCCAAAATTTGAATATCCCGTTAAAATTTGAATTTCTCATAAAAATCTGAATTTTCCCCCAAAAAATAAATTTTCCCGCCAAAATTTGAATTTTCCCAACCAAAATTTGAACTTTCTCGTCAAAATTAGAATTTCACACCAAAATTTAAATTTTCCCGCCAAAATTTGAATTTTTCTCCGCCAAAATGTCAATTTCTCGCCAAAATGTCAATTTCAAGCCAAAATTGGAATAAAGCGGTGTCCCTAGTGTTCTTGTCACCTAAACATATTGTCCACTACACTGTTTTCTGGATATGATACTATTGAAAATGAAAGAGATTTGATAAAACATAAACCAAACAAGCTATTGATTTTCTTTTCGGAGGGGTCAGTTTATGTGCGGACTGCACGAATGGTAACGTCTGAGGGTCAAGTTACTTTTAGGGCCGTAACAGTACATTAAGCATCTTCATAAACCTAAGCATAAGCCTATTAAGCGTTGCAAAAGCGTATTCCTAAGCCTAAGCTTAAGCCTAAGCACAAAAATGTAGTCTAGAATGTAAAGCCTAATCTTTTACAGACCCACGAGAAACCAAGACAGCCGTAAAAGTAACATGGGGCCGTGTGAGCGACAGTATTTGTGCTGGGGAGTAACGTACCATATGGTAATTTTATCGGCTAGTAAAAGTACCATGTGGCATATTTCCTAAGAGTAACTTATTAAAAGGACTAAAAATACCATAACGATACCATACCGCTTCATCTAGGTGACCGGACCACAAGACCGCTAAAGAAACAGTCAGCGAAAAAATTAGCTTCCGCACAAATGAGCGGTATTACAGCTATTTTTGCAAACCTGTTATAATGAATGATATGTGACAAGACTGCTTTTCAAACACCGAACGCTGCGCTGTATGTTACAACACTTTTTATAAAAAAACTGAACATACTGGATTTACAACTATAACAAATCAGTTTGTGCCTTTTAAAGTTGTTATCGCTAACACAGTGCATTTGACTATGAAAAATTGGGTAAACTGAAACAGGGATACTGAATGGTCGGCTTGGACGATGGGAGTTTGGTACTATTTGCTAAGACTGAAAACCGCAACTATAATCCAATGGATACTACTGGACTATGGATATTTTTAAACAAGAACGAACATTTTCTACAAAACGCATCTTCTTTAATCATCTGTAGAATAAATTAAGCCTAAGTCTAAGCATAAACCTAATTTTTTAACCCTTACTAGCATGTTTCGCCAACACAGTTTACTCGATGAGTGGGTCATATACAGTATACTTTATGCGGAAAACGTTATAGACACAAATTGAATATTTTTCCATCAACTCTTTCCACTTTAATTTTTTATTTTAATCTGAAATTTAATTTGAGCCCAAGCTTCGAATCAACGACTCTCGAATGCAATACGTTCATTGTAACCACTTAATCATAAGAGTTTGCGTCTCACGTCTTGTAGAGATTTTGATACAGCTCATACGAACACGAACCATAATTGTTTCTCAATGCGCATTGGGCCCATGTAAAGATCAGGGGCGGAGCGTTTTCCTGCGGGACTAGAATAGAGTAAGCGTAAGCTTTAGACTAATTTTTTGCCTGGCTTAGGCTTAGGCTTATGCTTAGGTTTAGGAATTTACTCATTCTTACGCTTAGGCTTAGGCTTAGGTTTAGGAATTTACTTATTCTTACGCTTTGGCTTAGGCTTAGGTTTAGGAATTTACTTATTCTTACGCTTTGGCTTAGGCTTAGGTTTAGGAATTTACTTATTCTTACGCTGTTCATTACATTGGCCGCGCATTGTGTACACGCTGACAGTTTGCGCTGAGTTGAATATATATAGTATACGTCTTAATGGCCAGTGACCGCCAGTGCTCATTTTTCTTGGTATAAAAGTATACTTAATTGAACGTTGTAATTTACCATAAAACAATGAAAAATCTTATTAATAAACTTACATGCGGTTTCGTTTTTGGCCGCAGCGTCGTGTGAGGTAGTAAATGATACGTCAGCAAATATGGCGTATGGTGAACAAATTAATTTTAAAATTACAATATCAACCAGAGATCTATACCAAATCCCACAAGACATACTGAACGATGAGAAATACTAAGCTATCATTTTTAGTTTTGTTTCAATTTTGTAATTATTAAGTATATATATTTGTATTAACAATGCAATTAAGTTGTGTCTTTAAAATATTTAATTTGAACAGTCGTTTGGGTACTTTGGCTCAAATTAAATGTTAAATTAGCTCTTAATTTCATATATTAACGAGCCTCCATATTTAAGAGCTTCGGCCGCCAACAATAAACTTCACTGATTACGACGAAAAACGTCTTAAAATTCCGAGCTACGCATGGTACTTAAAATGCGTAAACATTGCGAACCCAGGCTCGTAGCCGATGGGGGCAGGGGGGCTCACTCCCCCCGGAAAAAATTTGCCCACCCTAGAAAATTTTCAACCTTGCTTGTAAGGTGTTGAAAACCCTTAAATATCCCTCCTGAAAAGTTTTCAGCCCCCCTAGCACGGCGAGCTGGCTATGGGCTTGTGCAAAACAGTAAAGAGAACGTTTTTATGAATGTACATTTACACAACAACAAGCTTTCAACGGCGAAAAAAAAAACGAAATATTAAATAACAAAAGCTAAAGTATTAAGCGATACGCATTATTCGAAGGAATTCTATAGCAAAATAAACCGTTCCTTTGAAGCTCCAACAATTACATTTTTTACGTTATTTTCTGAATCATAATATGCTTATTGGCCAAGTGGTGGATCCACAAATTTCTAAACACTCAGGATACATAATACTGTATTAGTGAAAAAGCTTGCGAAAGAACTGACCGAGAAGGTATAAAAAAATTCTAATATTAAACCTTAATCCAAAATTTTGATTTTCACACGTTTGTTCTACGCATGGCATGGGTGTCGATAACCCTTTGATCCGCCGGTTCAATTCATTGGTACTAAAAGCAACTGAGAACGAGACTACGTTAACGATCATTGATACGAATATAAGCAATTTTCAAACTTCGCAATATGATGAATTATTGAAGGTGCAAACATTTTATTTTATAAAAATTCAAAAATTCTGTCGGAAACATAGAATTTGTGATTTAAGGTTTGTGCGATTTGCATTTCGAATCTAAAAGTTTGTCTGCTAATGGTGCTAAAATTAATGATTTACGTTAAATGCTTTAATTCCGCTTTGAAACTTTAAAAAATGATCAAATTAGCACATTTGGCCCAAAGGTTGGATTCATTCAAACAGCAGCGATTGTTGTTTTCTACAAATTAATGGAAACATTTGCGGTGGATCCACAAATTTGTGAACGGTGAGGCTGCGCGACTGCTAAACAGAAGCGCGGTGGCTGGGGTATCAGTCGACACTCATATAAAAGTACAGCGTGTCGCTGATACCCCTAAGAACCCAACAAAATTAAAGCTTAGTGTTGGAATTTAAAATTCAAAAAACGTGTTGGCTTCCCGCTAGCTTCACTCGCAAGGTTTTTAGGCATGGCTTTCGGATCCCTTACCAGACAGGACCAAAACTCAATACTTTGATGGTTCGTCGTCCGCTTTTAGGTTAGCTGCTCTGCTTCGGTTTGACACATCCAAAAAAATCGTTCCCGCGTGCTTAATGCTAAATCTGAACACAAAATTTTGGCATCAATTTCTGCTGGGTTGGTCAGAACTTAAAGGGAACCCGATCGGATCCGCCAAAGCATCGCAACAAAACCGCCACAAACCTCGAGCAGCGAGGAATTATCAGTTTTCCTATATATAAACATACCGAAGACAAACAAAGGTCGACCCCAAAATTGTAAAACTGCCTTGGAGCCTTGAAATTGACACCACAATACATCATAACTTGAAGCAGAAATATAAACAGTCTGTAAAATAAGGAAGGTTTTGGTAAATTTCATTTACAAAACGTTGAAGCTTGGCCGTAAAACGGCTATCTCAGAGTGCATTATCAAGATGTGACTTTGATGAGCTCGTAATGTGTATAGAAACGAAAACTTTTGGTTTGTAAAGAAGCAGAAAGGCATGTATGTATGATGTGAGAGCAGTACCAGAGCAGCAGGCTCGTAGCCAGCTCACCATGCTAGGGGGGCTAAAAAATTTTTTAGGAGGGGCATTCAAGGGTTTTTAGTAACTTGCAAACAAGGTTGAAAATTTCCAGGAGGAGCCAAAATTTTTCCAGAGGGGGAGGCTGAGACCCCCTGCACACCCCTTGGCTACGGGCTCGCGGCAGACTAGGGAAGGGCCCCCAAAATTTCAAAGCGAGAGGCCCTTGCTTATTATATCGCCTGTGGTCAGTGGACATATGAAACTTGCAGGCCGCATGACAGTTTTCTATGGACAATCCGTAAAATAATGCAGCGTGGCTTTCAATATGATTTTCAAATCAATCATACAGTTAGCAAAAATCTATATTGCGATTATTCTATTTCTTCGTCTGGGTAACTCAGCGACAGATATTTGGCAACCATACATCTCATATGCCCGTACATTTGTCACCCACCCTTATACTTACTAGTAATCCAACTTTGCGTAATGCGCAGAAGCGTTAGCGAATGCATAAAAGTCTGTATGCAAATTTTTAATTTTTCTTTAGTAGATCAATCGCGGTGGTGTGCTATAAAACTACTGTAACAAAACTGATGTGGGAAGTTGCCCAAAATACGTATGTGGGGCGTTCCAGGTTTAATATATAGATGGAGGCTCAGATTTAATCTTATAGTTATGCTTAAAGGTTTGGCTTGGGCTTAGTTCGGCAGCTGTCAGGCAACAAGTTGTCGGGCAATATCGATGCGTTGTCGTTGATTCACAGTTTACATTAATTAATTCTAAAATGAACCGCCAGCATAGATATTGACTTGACATAACTCGCGTCAATCCGAAATTTTACAACAATTGGATAAAATCAACAGCTGGTATAGTCATATAATCACGAACACATTAATGGCACTACAGCTTACGAACTCTGCGCAGAGCAGATTAAAATGATTCAATTTAAAATTCCTAGTCACTGAATGTTTAATTTGTCAATTTATTTGACTTATGTAAGTTCTGCTGCATATTTGAAATAGTGGTTGCGCTCCCGTAGCCAAAATGGAATAGCAAGGCTCAGGACTCCAAGGAAAAAATTTTGTTTACTTTCAACCTTGATTGTAAGTCAACAAAAGCCTTTGATTACACCTGCTAAAAAATTTTTAGCCCCCTCTAACAAGATGAATTGCTAACGTACGTGCGTGGCTTAGTAATTGCGCGGCAAATTGAAAACCTGCCTTTAAAAGCTGTGCCCAATCCGCAATACTTTTTACTTTCTGTTTCTGTATTTTAATAAGTTAGAACCGGCCACTATTTTCAGAAAATGTTGTAGCATTCGCCGCTTTGGTTGTTAATTTTTATTAATAAATTTTGGTCTCGATATTTTAAAATTAACACGTTTTTATTACCTGCATATGTATTTATTCGACTTGTACAGCCGGCATGTTTTACGGCCGCTTTTTTGATTTTGGTTTTAGACATTTATAAACATTATTTCACTTTCCATGTCCCCCAAACCCCGTAGTATTGAAATCAATTCGTTTCTTAATAGCTAAAAGAACAATATAGTTAAATAACAGGATACTTTATACGATTATGCGTAAAAAGCATAAAAATATTCAGCGTAGAACAGCAATCTAAAACCCTGTGTATGATCCATTACACTGTTTCAGCACATCAGCAGGAGCAGCCTACACTATCGGCATGATTGCATACAAAAACGTAGTAGATAGCCGCCGTTGCGCAATGCACAAAAGTAAGCGAATGTACAAGATTCTGCATGCAAATTTTATTTTCACAGAACAATCACGTTTGTGTTCTCAGAAAATATTGTAAACAAAGTAATGCTCAAAGTTGCCCAAAATGCGTACGTGGGAAATTCCAGCTTAAATTATACAGATGTGCACATTTATTGAAATGAAATGTTTTCTCAATGTACCGTTTGCGGTTGACATTGCGCCCGTTACTTTTTGTCCGTGTGCGCATCTGCTAATTTTTTTGTCAAAAAAATTTTGTTGAGCCTTTGCTTAAAAACGTAATGCAGTTTTATTGTTGCTGTCGTTCGTAATTTGTATTAATTGTCCGTTTATCGTTCTGTAAATTGTAAAAATGGTAACGCAATTTGATTTCACGCTAGTGAATTCAAGTGAAACTAAATCCCCATTCACACGTGCAAGTGTTTGCAGCAAGAACTCGCAGCTTCATCTTGCACGAAAGTCTTGCAATTGCAAGCATTTTCAAATGAACATTCCAATAGAACAGTCAAACTGCAGGTGCAAGAAATGTATAAAAATCAACTACAATATGCAAGTTCGTCAGGTTCATACACTGATATTGTTGTGTATACATATCGACCGAATAGACTCTGTCAAGCCTAAGCGTAAACCTAAGCCTGAGTCTTAACCTTAAATCTGCGTTGAAGTGTACAAGGACTCCCGGACTTAAACCTTGATTGCTCAAACTCTGTGTGGAAAATAATAGCAATTTTGCAAACAAAAAAATAGTTGCAAAAGTGTGACAATCCTAAAAAAACTGCGATGAGTTTAAAACACATACGCAACTTAAATTGCAGTTCACCAAAAAAACGCTTTGTTGTGCATTTTAAACTAGTTCTAGTGTAATAAACACACGACCGGCCGGCTTGGCTATGATGTGAGGTGCATTGTGTAGTAGCATTTAAAAGCTGAGTAATGAGCGTATAATTATTGGTTCATTTCACAGTTAAATTCTGCAATAACCAAATTAAATAGAGCACACCCTTGGCGTGAAATTTCTGTGAATTACACGATGAAAAAATAACGCGAGCGGGTCAATAGTTTCTTAAAATTCAGTTGCTAATACTTGCTTTACTTTATCGACACTTTAAACCCTGCAATATGTAGTGGTCCTGTGTTGGCGGCGCAACTTTTTCTTGAGAAACTGTAGGAGATTAATAATGAATGTTCAGATAATGTCTTAACGAATTCGGCTCATGTATAGAACAGGGCCGGATCGTTTTCCGGAGGGGCTATAATAGAGTCAGATTCTGCTTTTGAATAATTTTTTTGCTTAGGCGTAGGCTTAGGCTTAGGCTTAGGCTTAGGAATAGGTCCATCCATACACTTAGGCTTAGGCTTAGGCGTAGGAATAGGTTCATCCATACACTTAGGCTTAGGCTTAGGCTTAGGCTTAGGCTTAGGAATAGGCTCATCCATACGCTTAGGCTTAGGTTTAGGCTTAGGCTTAGCAATAGGCTCATCCATACACTTAGGCTTAGGCTTAGGCTTAGGCTTAGGCTTAGGAATAGGCTCATCCATACGCTTAGGCTTAGGTTTAGGCTTAGGCTTAGCAATAGGCTCATCCATACGCTTAGGCTTAGAGTTAGGTTTAGGCTTAGGCTTAGGCTTAGGAATAGGTTCATCCATACGCTTAGGCTTAGGCTTAGGTTTAGGCTTAGGCCTAGACTTAGGAATATGCTTATACTACAGTTCCGGCCCTATTCTATACATGGGCCCAAGAAATTAACGAAACATTTTGATAGTGTTTCACAGTTTCGTTGATTTCAAAAATGTTTCGCAAACTTATCTTTTACTAAACTATTTAAAATGATAAAACCGTAGTGTTAAACGCTTACCACCCTCTTCTAGATCGAGCTCTTCAAACGATGGTAATGTTTTCACTAAACGTCCAATAGAAGGTCCAGTTCCTTGCTTATTGAAAGGACCAATCAGAACGTTATAGTAAGTATTTGGTTCGAGAACGTATCCACTGTCGCGTCGTGTAGATCTGAGCAAATAATAGTTCTCTGACGCGCCATTGAGTAATATTTGCACCAGGGGATAGGTGTTGAAGCCAAAATCGTGGTCTGGTTCTTGAACTGTGATAAACACGCAAAAAGTTAAATTTTTAAACCATTTTCAAGAAACATTTTAAAGGTGTAATTTGGTCAAGTATTTTGTTGGCTACTTAATACCAAGAAACGAAATTGTTTATGCCCGCGGAGGCAGACAAGGTTGAGCGTTTGCGACAATTTTACGGACACTGTTGGAAAAACGGGTAAGAAGCGACACACGTATCCTCACATCGTTACTCAGCAATTTCAAATCAATTGTGTGTCAAAAAATAAATAAAATTTATTAAACGGAATTTACGACAATTCGTCGCCCGGCAACTTATCGCCCAACAGTGACCTAAGCCAAAAGCCTAACAATAATCCTAAGCATAATTCTATTAAGCCTGTAAAGCCTAAGCAAATATAAGCGATAACTTGTCCAGTCACCGAGATTTCGAATCACAAGTTCGTCGGTTGGCGAGTTGTCCAAACGACGAATTATCCTGATATCAATTAAATAATTGTAAAAGTTGCAAACAATTGGACAAACCTTTTTGATATGTTATGTTATACCCCAAAACTTCGTCGCTATGTGGAGGCAATGACCATTTCAGTGCAAGTGAATTTTGCGTCAGCGGATGTACGTTGAAATAATGCAACGCTTGCGGCTCTGAAAAAGTTGAAATTTATAAATGGATATTTTGTCCTTACACCAATACGGGGCGTAAATTTAGCTTAGAACACTGGGGAAACTCTGCCTAAAGAAATTACTCTGCCTAAAGAAATTGCATAAATCTCTGAAAAAAATCGTCACTCCCACTAGAAACTGCTGACAGTGCCGGAGCAGAGAAGGGTGGGCGCTCCGCCCAAACTCCAGGGTGGAGGTCCCCAATCACGCGTGTGAAGCGATTGAGAAGCCAGACACATTTTAAAACTTCGGTGGTTTGTTTCACCCGGTTACGATGGGGGCACCTTTAAACGTGGGGGCCCCAAACGGGGTGGTATGGGGATGGCTGATGGGGGCACCTTTAAACGTGGGGGCCCCAAACGGGGTGGTATGGGGATGGCTGATCCGGCCCTGACTACAACATTTACTTTCCAACTTTGGAAACATTGTGTTTTTCCTAATTCAGTTCAAGTTTATAATTTCAATCTTGTTTATTAAATCTTGTAAAAAATGTATTAACTTCTGAGCTGAGTTGAAACCGGCAGAATTGATTAGTTAAATCAGAATGAGTTGAAACAACTCAGAATTATGAGTTCTGATAGTCCTAACTCAGGCTGAGTGATTCAACTCATTCTGAATTAAAATCCACTCACTGTAATTTACAGTGTAGGCGGTATAGGAAAAGGCATATTCGGTTACAGCCTACTTGGGTTATATGTAAACTAATTGGCGGATCCAGAAATTTGTGAAACGCAGGTGGGTGACCTATAGTTGCAAAACAAAGAGCGTGAGCTAAGCGAGCGAAAAGCTACACGTTAAATTTAGTACTAAATCTTTACACATAAGTTTGGTTTTGATCCGTGCTGGGCCGCTTAACCAGTCTGGCCACCGCTATGGATCCACCAGTATACAAACAAATCAAACAGTTGAAGAGTTGATATACTTCCTGCCGGCATATCAAAAGATATCGTTTTGCTCGCTGGTCCTTCGCCTTTAATATTAACCATTGCTAAATAGGCGTGATTTCGGGATCTTGGCGACAGATCGTATACAATTCCTGACGACGAATCTGAAGCGAAATATGCTTCGTGTTTCTCCGACTCGCTGTTTGCGCTCCAATGTACAAGCTGAAAAGTTTTAAAGAAACGTTTATATGTCAATAATGGAGTAGACCATTTTGCGATTTCTTAGCTAATTTTTAAAACTCAAACTTCAGAAATTTGAATAAGTAAACACAAAAGCCCCAATACAGCTAATTTTTAACTGAATCAGTGAGTCTTTTTGAACGTTTTGAATGCTGTTAAATAAGATTTTTGCAAATAATAAGCGATTTTATGTCGTTCAGTTTACGTGCTGGCCAATGTAAAGAACAGGCGCGGAACAGTATTATTAGCATATTCCTAAGCCTAAGCCTAAGCATGAGCATCAGCCTAAACCAAAGCGTAAGAATGAGCGTGTTCTTAATCCATAGCCCAAGCCAAAACATTAGAATAAGCGTATTCCTAAGCCTAAGCTTAAGCCTAAGCCTGTAGCCAGCCAAAACATAGTCTAAACCTTAAACATACTCTATTCTAGTCCCACAGAAAAACGTTCCGCCCCTGATCAAGAAAGTGAAGCAAAATTTCAGCTCAAATCACTTTTCGTACCTTAAATCCTTGATAAGCATCTCGATCATTTTTCACTTTTTGCGAAGACCATGTAAATTTCGCGCTAGTCGGACTCAACACTCTCACAACCTTGAATTTTTCCGGTTTCTTCATAGGAACTAAAAGTAACTTGTAAAAACACATCAAATTTCGACAAGTCCATTTTGATTTGCTGTCCATTTTCAATGCTTATTTGACTGTTACTTTGAAGCACATGCTACAATCCATTAAATGTTTTTAATTTTTATTAGAATATTTACATTCTACAACGAAAGTAAATACTTGGGCTATATTCTAAATAGTGCAACGTGCCCAAGCGGTAATGCATCGTTCACAAATATTTTTCATTTTACCACCGAAACTTTATAAGGTAGGGTTAACACGTGTCAATTATCAAATTGTCATGCGTTAACCCTATCCCAGCGCAAAAAATTGCGTTACCCCTACCCCAACTCGTGTCACAGCCCTATCTTAATACGTGTCACTGAGAATTTTGTAACACGCGATAGGGTAGCGTTAACGCAATTTTTGCGTTAAGGTTAACGCATGACGATTTCGAAATTTGACACGTGCAAACCCTACCTTATACCGTTTTTGGTGGCAAAATGAAATTTTTTACTGTGAACGATGCATAATTGTCGTGACATTATTGAACCAGTTCAGTAAAATGTACTATATTTCCACTCTACGTACTTTGTGTAACAGACCTTAACAGCTGTGTAAAAATTTTACAGCATGCGGCTTGTTCGATAATTGTTCGCCACATGTTATGATGCTATAGCCAATTGAGAGAGAATATTGACTCGAAAATAAGTACACGTATTCTCAAATGTTCGTAGCACAATCTTCGAAATCCAACAATTTTTGTAACTTTGATGCACTACTACTGTACATATTTAGCGATCTGCAACTGTACGAGTTCGTTAGTTTAGAAACTTTCCGCTAAAGTAAAAATAGTGGTTTGATTTGAGGATACGGTAGACCTACAAAGACGTTAACATTACATCCACTGAATAGTTGGATTCGTTTTGTCTCTGGGCGAGCAAGTGATTTGCCTTCATCATTTTGAGACATTATTTGAATATCGTATTTGATGTTGCCGCTTGAAGATTCGTTCGATAACTTATCGTTCCTGATTAAAACATGGTCAAGCATTGGATCGTCAACTGTCATTTCATGCCAACTGCCTATATTGTTCTGTTGATTTATAGAAGTGATTGCAATTGAATCTGTCTAAAAATTAAAGACAGAGACACTTGTTAGACAGCGACGCGACAACCAGGAAAGACAGACAGCGCAGCCCCTCCGGCCCGTGTAAAGATCAGGGGCGGAACGTTTTTCTGTAGGACTAGAATAGAGTAAGCTTAAACTTTCGACTAATTTTTTGCTTGGCTTAGGCTTAGACTTAGGCTTAGTAACAAACTCATTCTTACGCTTAGGCTAAGGCTTAGGCTTAGAAATATGCTTATAATACTGTTCCGTCGCTGTTCTTTACATTGGCCGCCCCTCCCATTTTTAAAGTAAGATTTTTACATACAGAGTATGGAGAATTTCATGAAAAATAGTAAGGTGTCTACTTTACAAATTATTAAAATTGCCTTTGGCAATTCGCTCGGAACGCTTGCGTGGTTTATTCCACTATTACATATTGAATTTCAGCGTATGTAGCACGCTCGTATTTGAATCCGCTGTTGCGATCCTGTTATTAGAAGCTGAATCTCATGTGACCTTGCACAGGTAGATTGTTCGCCTGACCTACCGAGCAAATGCCCGGCAGTCAAGCCGGATAGAATTTGTCACTGAACAAAATGAAAAAATCTTGGTTACGTAACATTTTTCAATAGTAATTGGTGTGCTGAAAATGTCAGGGATAATTTCTAATGTCAGTACGGCCCAGGTTGACTGCTCCATGCTGCTTTTAGATATTCTTACCCACAGAAGCGCTCACATGCTTATCATGGCGTGAGACCGAATATGATATATGTAATAACGAACCAGCAACAAAAGTTTCCAGCCAACGATCTCAGCGGAACATTAATGCTAAACTGTGAAGATAATGTTTGCGGTAGTATGGGCCAACTCAAAGGTGAGGTGCCTTGAGTAAATAGCAACCCGTCTTTTCTGAGCTGAAACAATAGTCAAGAACAATGGCTCTCAGAGCTGTAAAATATACTAAATCTTGGGCCAATGTTACTTTTAAGGGCGTAACAGTAGAGTAAGCGTATTCCTAAGCCTAAGCCTAAGCCTAAGCCTAAGCCTAAGCCTAAGCAAAAACTGTAATCTAGAATCTAAACTTACTCTTTTATAAACCCATCAGAAACCTGCACGCTCCTTAAAGTAACATAGGCCAAATCTTGTATACTCTCCAGACTATGCGTAAACGATAAAATCTCACGTCGGCGTCATTCATAATGCCGTCACCATCCATATCATCGTCATCAGCGTTAATAATACCGTCATTATCGACATCGCCTTGCGCATCGATTTCACCATCTCCGTCTCCGTCTAAGTCACGATTGTTTGGCACGCCGTCTCCATCGATATCTGTATCTTGGCTGTTTGGTATTCCGTCGCCGTCAATGTCCTAATAAAAATAAAAGCACTTATTTATGCAAATGAAGGAAATCATAGCTAAGCTACTGATTGAAAACATGACTTATTGTTGATTTGTATAAATGTATACGACCTGTATTCGACTTGTCAAACTTGTAACGTAGAAGGCATGAACGAGCACTGCATGTGTACGAAAATATAAGACTGTCTGGTACAGGTCGCAATTATTTATCGGCTTACTACTTTATTGTTGTACAAACATTGTAACATGGCGTACGCTAGTTACTGTGGGAACCGCGCAACTAACAACTTACACCATCATTGTCATTGTTCAAGCCGTCACCGTCGATGTCAGGATCGATTTTATTACTTAATCCATCGCCATCAATATCGCTATCTATCGTATTTGGAATCCCGTCACCGTCAGAATCCGGATCTTGTACGTTTGTAATTCCATCACCATCAATGTCTAAATCTATATCGTTCGGTATAAAATCCCCGTCGATATCATTGTCATCTTCGTTCACAATGCCATCACCATCTATATCTATGTCGTCAGCATTCAGCACGCCGTCACCATCAACGTCAGGATCATTTGCATTTGGTGTTCCATCTCCATCAACGTCTGCATCAGCCTCATTCTTCAAGTTGTCACCGTCGATATCCGGATCTCTGTTGTTCGGTATTCCATCCCCATCGACATCCCAGTCGTCAGAGTTGGCTACTCCGTCTCCATCGATGTCGTCATCTTTTTGATCAGGTATCCCATCATTGTCAGTGTCGAGATCTCCATCGTAATAACCATCTTGTGAATCGTCAGCGTCTTTATCTTTGGTTAATCCGTCCCCATCGGCATCGTCATCGACGCGATTGATTTTTCCGTCACCATCCGCATCGTTATCTCGATGATTAACAATACCATCACCGTCGATATCAAGATCATCTGAGTTTGGAATTCCATCACCGTCAACATCGTTATCATCCTCGTTCGCAATACCATCGCCATCAACGTCCGAATCTTTGATATTTGGAATACCATCGTTATCGACATCATCATCTCGTTGCCTTGACAGAATATTATCACCGTCTGCATCAGTATCTTCGCCATTATTCAGACCATCGCCGTCAATGTCGTCATCTTTTGAATTTCTGACACCATCGCCATCTATATCATCGTCAACATTGTTTGCGTCGCCATCACCATCAACATCCGGATCTTCACCGTTCAGAATTCCGTCGCCATCAACGTCTGAGTCGTTTTCGTTTAAGATTTGATCCCCGTCGACATCATCATCATCTTTGTTTAATATGCCATCGCCATCGATGTCGCTGTCAAATGCGTTAAACACCCCATCACCATCGATATCTTTGTCTTCGTCGTTTGCGGTACCATCTCCATCCACATCAGTGTCTTCGCCGTTGGGAATACCATCACCATCAATGTCGTCATCTTCCGTGTTTGGTATTCCATCGTTATCAGTATCTCGACTGGGTAAAGCTTTTCCAGGCTGACCAGATTTGACAGAAATTTTGTCGTTTGCATTAACAACACCATCGCCATCAACGTCATCATCGTCTTGGTTTTTCAACCCATCGCCATCCATATCTACATCATGAATATTTAATACTCCGTCTCCATCGATGTCGCTATCCTGACTGTTTGGAATGCCGTCGCCGTCGATATCACTATCCGAGTCATTAGGCACGCCATCACCATCGATATCATTGTCATTACTATTGATCAATCCATCAGAATCGACATCTTCATCTGCGGCATTCATAATCCCATCTCCGTCGATATCTTCATCTCGATCATTTGGAACCTGGTCACCATCCATATCATCGTCTGCACCGTTTTCAATTCCATCTCCGTCCATATCATTATCTCGATAATTGGGCAACCCGTCGCCGTCGATATCGAAGTCATCTTTGTTCGCAATTCCATCTCCATCAACATCGTTGTCCTTTTCGTTTGGCAATCCATCGCCATCGACGTCAGAATCGTCGACATTCGAAATGCCATCCCCATCGATATCGTCGATGTTACCTGTGAGATTTTCCACGCCATCAATATTGTTATCGGTGTCAGCTGAAATATCTGGTTTGTTGTCATCATTCTCATTATCACTACTAGTAAAAGAAACAACTTCGTTTTTATTTTGAGGTTTATCTGTCTTATCTGCTGCTTCGTTACTGTCAGGCTGAAACTCACTCGCTAGAAACATGTCGTTGGCAGAGTAATCAATACTTCCAAGGTCGTAGTTGCTGAAACTTTTAAAACTGGCCTTTAGGCGATTCACCGGTTGCCGAAAAGTTCTCAAATTTCTAATTTTTGTTGCCGCTCTTGCTACTTTAATGCCGTTTAACTTGCCAACAGAATGTTTACTCTGCTTTCTTCCCGTAGCTTTAGTAATTCTTGCATTGTCTAACAAGGCCAAGTTATCAAGGATTCCATCCGCATTGGCATCCGGATCTCTGCTGTTTGTTTGTCCATCACCGTCGATATCATCATCTTTGTCGTTTTCCACAAAATCACCGTCCATGTCAGCGTCATTTTGATTCAACAGACCATCTCCATCAATGTCGTCGTCGTAACCATTAGGCACCATATCACCATCAATATCATGATCTAAATCATTTGGTACTCCGTCCCCGTCCACGTCACCATCGCGACCATTCGCGACACCATCGTTATCAATATCATCATCATCCGAGTTCCGTTTACCATCTCCATCTATATCAACATCATTTGAATTATTTATCCCATCACCGTCAATATCCAAATCTTCCCCATTAGTTAGCTCATCTCCGTCGATGTTTTTGTCGTTTTTGTTCAGAATGCCATCGCCATCAATGTCTTCGTCAAATTGATTCAACAAGCCATCGCCGTCGATATCTGAAAGTTTAACCCAGTGACGGTCTTGAACGTTTGAGGGGGTCCCATACTTTCGAAACTTACCAGATTTTCTGATTCCATGCACAATATCAGTCAGCATTAAAGATGGTAATGATTTCATATCTAATACTCCGTCACCGTTCGCATCCGCGTCATATATATTTGCCACATCATCGCCATCCATATCATTATCGACATCGTTGTTGTCGCCATCACCGTCCATATCTTCATCAGCTGCATTATTAATTGCATCTCCGTCAATATCAGGATCATCTCGATTTAACAACCCATCGCCGTCAATGTCGAGGTCTTCGAAATTCAGTTTTTTATCACCATCGATATCCGCATCGAAACTGTTAAGCTGTCCATCTCCATCAATATCATCGTCTTGAAAGTTGAGCTGTCCATCGCCATCAACATCTAAATCTTTACCGTTTGTCATGCCATCACCGTCAACGTCACTGTCGTTGATGTTCAAAATTTTATCGCCATCAACATCATCATCTTCTCCATTTACATCGCCATCCCCATCGACATCCCTGTCTCTGGCGTTTACAATCCCATCTCCGTCAATATCACTATTGTTTTCTTTCAAACTGCCAATAGAACTGCTAACAATTTGACGTTTTTCATCGTTTATTATGCTGCCATAATCGTCATTAAAGTATTCCGGAATGCGCTCAATTGGTTGTTCTGATAGAGTTTCACTCGCGTAATCATTGATGGAATAGTCGCCAGCGCTATCAAGATTTGGTTTACCAGATGTACTCGCTGCTTCTGTCTCTTCCACATTATTGTCACCATTAATGGTTTCTTGAACATGTTGGTTTTCGCCTTCTTGTGAAATTTCTTCGTTGTCATAAGCATTTGGTTCTTGCGTCGTTTCATGATCGGTTACGCCACTATCCTCATCGCTCCATTCGTAGTTATAATGCTTTGTTGATTTATCTTGTATGAGCTGTCGATCAGTAGTATCTTCGTCGTGGTACTCGTTGTATTCAGTTGTCCCATCACTACTGATGTCGGTATCATCAGTATTTGCCTGGCCGTCTCCATCCATATCATCATCGTCACTGTTCACAATGCCATCACCATCGATATCGTCGTCTTGAGAATTGTCTCTACCATCACCATCAACATCAGAATCTTCATTGTTACTAAATCCATCTCCATCGACATCAGTATCATCTTTGTTTTTCACCTTGTCTCCGTCAACATCATCGTCTGATTCGTTCGGTATACCATCGCCATCCACATCTAAATCGTACATGTTCAACGTCTGGTCACCGTCGACGTCACGGTCGCTGCCGTTTGGTATTCCATCGCCGTCGATATCGTCATCAACAGCATTAGGAACTCCGTCACCATCAACATCGTCGTCTTCGCTGTTCAGAATCGCATCCCCATCGATATCGATATCACGATGATTCAGCACACCATCACCGTCGACATCCATATCGTAAGCGTTTGGAATGCCATCGCCATCAACGTCTTCATCATCGCCGTTCCGAATTCCATCGTTATCAACATCACTATTAATTTCTGTCGGACGGAACAACGTAACAACGTCATCATTATCTGGAGACCCATCGCCGTTTTGATCAACATCATATATGTTTCGAACACCGTCCGAATCAATATCATCGTCGTCACCGTTCAACAATCCATCGCCATCAACGTCGTCGTCAACACTGTTGTCAACACCATCGCCATCAATATCTTTGTCTAAATAATTGACAACGCCATCTCCGTCCATATCAAAATCAGCACTATTTTTCACGCCGTCGCCATCGATATCATCATCGTCGCCGTTCAATATACCGTCTCCATCAATGTCATCGTCTTTGTCGTTGTTGATTCCATCACCGTCGATATCGTTATCTTCGCTGTTCGCAATTCCATCGCCGTCGATATCGTTTGTATCTTCGGAGTTAAGCACACCATCGCCATCAATATCGGGATCGCGACTATTCAAAATACCGTCTCCGTCAATATCGTTGTCGTATTTGTTTTCGATTCCGTCGCCATCCACATCATTGTCTTGCGCGTTTGAAATTCCATCGCCGTCGATATCATCGTCTTCAGAATTGGGTACGCCATCTTTATCGGTATCACGAGTTTGGGTTACTGCGCTGTCTGTAAATATTGCAATTTAGACACTTGGTTGTTTAACTTCGGCAGTAATGTTAATTTGACAGAAAACAGGGAGTAAGATACTAAAAACAACGGGATCGGATAATCATCAAAATAACGAAAACGAAAAGCGCCTATTGAAGTTTAAAAGTTTCAAACATGTATTATTTTTCTGCCAGTACAATTCTGGCACGCAGATTTTTACCGGGCTTTGTGAAATTTTAAAGAAGAATTAGCGGATGCATAGGAATTTTTAAGATTTTGAACGAATTTTGTAATTTTTTATTTCATATTGAACAATCGCAAGCATATCTGTAATAAAAAATTGTGCTATATATGTGACTTATAACTAATTTGAGCATAAAATAACGGAATTTTAGGTATTTGTATAACGGAAACGTAAACAGAAACGGACACGATTTTTCGCGGAAACGGAAAAATATATCGGGTCACAGCTCGATATGAAGGAAAAGTACTCGCCATCAAACTGCTGTTTATATCAGCTCCAAGCCTAAGCTCATTTCTTTGAATTTCGAAAACTTCTGAGTGGCTGGACAAAAATTTAGCTTATATAGCTTGCCTCTGGGATGAAGGTACTTCAAAAATAAATTTCTGATGAAAAGAGTTGGTAAAATTAAGTAATGTAAACTTTTTCAATATGTTTTAGCTTCACTTCGGGTATACTCTTTAGAACGATGGAATAACTAAACACCTCGATTAGATTGATCAAAAATTTACAGGAATACTAATGGCAGATCCATGATTTTCCGTTGAGGAACGATACTTTTTGAGTGTCGAAACGTTTACAAACTTTAAAGCGCATTTAACCTTTTCTCACATGAATATTTTCAATTTCATATGAGATGTAATTTCAAGGTAAGATTCGATCCCCAGTCTCACGGGTGGGAGGCGTGTACGATGACCACTGAGCTATAGGAGCTTGACGCTCGCGCTCGAGTAGGCTCTCACGTCTTGTGGAAATTTTACACTGCGCATATATGTTATAAATGTTAAACACTGCTCACAGTGTATGCATTGCTCGTACATTATTGTATTTAGCTGCTCGTAGTATACTCTATGAGCGAAAGGGTTAAAATATATATAATATTTCTATATCCGCCACTGAGTGGTACTACGAATGCGTTCTTGATATCTTTCAACCTGTTTATATAACTACATTTTGCCTATTTTTATTTAGAGAAGATTTACTTAATTTCGGTACCGTGAATGTCCTCGCCAGTAATTTTTCGATATCGCACAATGTATTTCATTCCAGGACCGTTCCATTTTCGTCGATGTAGCGGCTAAAACCAAAGTATTACAGTTTCACGTCAATCAATGTTAAATATTTCGGCCCGTGTAAAGATCAGGAGCGAACGTTTTTCTGTGGGACTGCAATAGAGTAAGCTTAACCTTAAGACTAATTTTTTGCTTGGCTTAGGCTTAAGCTTAGTCTTAGGCTTAGGCTTAGGAATATGCTTAGGAATATGCTTATAATACTGTTCCACCTCTGTTCTTTACATTGGCCAATAATTCAAAGTACGCTGTAGACTCGATTTGGTAAATTCTAATTGGTTAATGTATTTATTAAATGAAAACCAACACCAAATGGACTGTATTGGTTGTTAGAAAACACTCTATAATCTAAAGTATTTGTGATATCTGTGTCCACGGCATATCTTTAACTTTAACCGGAAAACGATAAAAGATCCTTCTATGCTACTGTAGTGATTTTTATACGAGCTTTAACTGATGTTTATTTTCTCTGGCAAGAATATATCATCTGCTATTCGGTTACGGAATGGTTTTATTCAAATTGCCCCTAGTATTCAGCCGAATAACCTATTCAGATGAACACCTATCGCTTATGCCATTCTTTTCTTTGGACAGCACTGACAATGACATAAGAAAAGTTAATCAGCTACCTTTTACAACTAAAGTATCTTATCGAGATAATATATACTTTGAGCAAACACGATCTACTACTGGGGTAGGAGCCAATTCCACCCTCGAAATAGGATTATAGACTCGCATTTATTCGATGACCCAGCCCGTCTTGTTTACTCCGTTGTTATTCCTGTCATTAGAATTCCGTTTATTGAGCGAAACGATGCTCCAAGCAAAACACGGACACGGAGTGTCGCGAGTTTCCTACTCGTTGTTTAAAAGGTGGATGTCCGTCCGTCTGTCCATTTGTCCGTCTATCTACATGTCCGTTTGTGTGTCTGTCCACCCGACGAGAATCTCAGGAACCGTTGAACGGTTTGGATACACTTTTTTCATTGAATGTTTATTATCCTGGGGTGTTACCGTCTCATTGGTTTTAAAATTCTAAGCCGTTTATTACCTTGCAGTCTAATCTGAATAATTGGTTAAGCTTAGACATTAGGACTTTTTACCCAATTTCACTAATTATTAGGATTACAGACAATTAAATTACAGTGCTGAACGGTTTTAAGAGCGGCTAATTTGAATAAATTTTCTCCAAAACCAACAATAAAAGAATAGCTAGCTACTAATTAGCATTAGCTTATTTAGTTAAACTAATATTAGGACTTTTTATAGTATGTCACTAATTACTAGAGTTACAAAGCGATTTGATTCGAGTGCTGGAGAGTTTTTTGATGCGAAGAGTTTGAATAAATTGTTTATAAACCTCAAGAGGAGATTGATAAATGAAACGCTAGCTACTAACTAATTAGCATATTCGCTACGCTATTAACTTAAGCAGTTGAGTTAGAAATTATGATTTTTATGAGCGTTTGTGCGCTGGTGGCTTTAGGGTTTTCAGTCATGCAAAATTTAGATATGGCGTTTAAAAATTGAAACACTTAAAAATTGGTTAGCCAGACGCTAAATTAGCATTCTACCTATGCCAATTATAAGATTTGAGTGCATTATACTTTTATAAGTATTAGTTTTGTCGGTGTACAACACTGCGTTTTATGTAGGATTTTTGGGAAAGATACACTTAAATATTTCGCTCAAAAGTTTCTACACTTGCAAATCAGTACACTGTAGATTCCAATGAGTTGATTAATCAATTCAGCTAGTGAGTTAGTAATTTCTAAATTAATATCAGAAAACATTAACTTACTCCGAGTTGAGTTCACTCTGGGTAAGGTGATTTAATTAACTCAGAATGAATTGAATCAACTCAACATTCTGAGTTCTAATAGTCCTACCTCAGACTGAATAATTCAACGCATTCTGAGTTAAAATCAACTCACTTAAATTTACATTGTAGGATACTCGCTAATTAACATATTAACTATTCTCATCATTGCGTTTAAGCTTAGTGACAGTAATGTAACAGTAAGCACTACGACTGGTCCGGCCTGGTTGGAAAAGCGTGCAATTTCTCAGTATACAAAATTAAAATCTGAAAATTGCGCAGTAAAAGCGCACAATATACTTACTTTCCATCTTACGAGTATATTGTTGTCGTTTGTACTTGAAGTTTCCGTAATTTTTGGATTAGCATATGGGACGTCGGCTGGAACGACACATTCTTGCTCAGCTTGTACCGGATTACTGTCACCAATCTGAAATAGAACACGGCAAATTTGGCCCATCTTACTTTAAGGGGCGTCCAGGTTTCTCGTAGGTCTATAAAAGAGTAGGTTTAGATTCTGGATTACATTTTTTGCTTAGTCTTAGGCTTAGGCTCTGTAAATTTCAATGAGTTGATTAATCAATTCAGCTAGCGAGATGGTTATTTTGGAATTAATATCAGTAAACATTAACTCACTCACAGTTAAGTTAACTCTAGGTGAGTTAATTAATTAACTCAGAATGAATTGAATTAACCCAAAATTCTGAATTCTGATAGTCCTTACTCAGATTGAGTGATTCAGCTCATTCTGAATTTAAATCAACTCACCGAAATTTACAGTGCATATACCGTAAAAATATTACTTAATGGTGTCACACTGGCATCAACTTACAAATTAAATTTAATCACACATTCTTTAATCGACTTCAAGAACACAAAAATGTTGTTGCATTCATCACCAATATTAGCATATCCAGCATCTTGAAAATCAACTAAATCCAAAGCTTCTACTACACTGTTAATTTGAGTGAGTTGATTTTAACTCAGAATGAGTTGAATCACTCGGTCTGAGTTAGGACTATCAGAACTTACAATTTTGAGTTGATGCAATTCATTCTGAGTTAATTAATCAACTCACCCAGATTCAACTCAACTCACAGTGAGAATCAAGTCAACTCAGAGTAAGTTAAAGTGTTCTGTTATTAACTCAGAAATAATTAACTTTCCGTCTGAGTTTATTAATTAACTCATTGGAATTTACAGTGTATCGGCATATATAATATTGAAGCCGCGGATCTGCAGTCTGAGGTGCAACGTTACTTGCAGCAGTAGTAGCTTTAATAGTCCACGACGAAATCGCGTTAGGCTGGCAGGCATTATCGTTGTTGCACAACGCCGTCCGGCGACGCTGTACTGCACCACAAGCGGAAAATTTTTTAAGAATTTTTATGCGATACCATGTGGCAATGCATTTGCGTTAACGTACGGTGCCACATAACGCCGAGCGACGCCTAACAACAAGAAGACGTCACAAGACGGCACCGGTAGGCATTGAAACAGTCAAAAAGTCTAACGCCACCCTTAATATATTTACCTCATTTCTCGCAATGACTCGAAACGTATACGCGCCCCATGGCGATAACGTTACATTCACGGCTCCGTGGTACGTTTTGAATTTTCGACTAACACGGCCACGACGAAACGGCAAAACGGACGGAATCGCGTGCCAATCTAAATCACCATCACCTGCGTTCAACTGAACGACGTATCCTTCGATGTCTCGCATTGCGTGATTGTCGTCAAATTTATGAAACCACTCCACCAGTGCGTTTCGAGCATTCAAATTGCAACGAACTTCGACAGAAGCCACTGGATGTGGAACATCTGAAGCAAAAACACATTAGAAACAGTGTGGTTCAATAAATTATGGTGAGTTGTGGTTTTAAAACAAGGGTTCCAGAACGGTATCACGACATTTGGTTGTTCGAAAACTTGTCGACTGATAACTTGTAATCCGAAATTGCATCGACTCTACAAGTCGTCGTACGTCGTTATGCTTAGGCTTACGGTTAGGCTTAAGATTACGCTTAGGATTATGCTTAGATTTATATATAGGCTTTCAAGATACTAAGTAAGAATTTTTCAATTATTCCGTTCTCACATAAATATTTTCAATTCCATATGAGATGCAATTACTTTATTATATTGTAGCTCATAGTATACTCTATGAGTGAAAGGGTTAAATTGTCCTAGATTCTTTTGGATCATGGGCAAAGAACGCAGTACTTTCATTTTCATTTTCGTCTATCATTAAATCAATATTAGTAAATATTTACGTTTAGTTTGTAACAGGGATGTTGGCCGAAAAAATATGTTTTTTTTCATTCAGAATTGTCGTTTTATAAAGTTAACCTCAAGTATTGAAACCCATCATTGAAATGTTTATGTATGGGCTATTCCACGATGCATATTCACTTGAGCTAAACTAGTGCACAATTTTAAAATAATGTAAAATTTGTTAGCCTAAAATCTGGAATATACAACGGTTTCACATCAATATATATAACCAACCATCACTAAGTACTGATATATTAAAAAAAATACAAAATATACATACCTTTAACTGTAATTTCAACCGATTCTACAAGTACTTCGCCGGCATCAGAACTTGCACGACATTTATATACACCACTGTGACCAGGCTCAACATTGCTTAGCTTTAGTGAATATTCATCTTCAGCTTGAATCAACTAAAACATGGAAACAAATTTTTCGCATAAAAAAACAAATTCTTTTCACTCAAGAGTGCTGATTGGTTAAGTATGCTCAAAATGCACAGTGCTTGTAGCACGGTTCTCGGCTGAGAGCGTTTTACCAACACTTTATTTGTACCTGAGCAATTTGGGTATATTTTGGAGCTATCCTCAAGGGTTTATTTTTAATATCCAAAATTATTTTTGCAACTCGTTTTAGCTAACTTATGTGCCTGTCCCTGACACGAAATACAACCCAGGTTTAAGAGATTATAAGTCGTAACCACTGTACCATTCTGAAGCTATCACTCGAACCCTGGCAAGCTCTCAATGTTTGTGTCTGTCACTGCTCAACAACAGCACATGATACGTACTTACAATATTCACTGTGTAACCTGTGTTGAACGAATGTTTCAATGAAAAATATAGCATACCTCCCACAATACGACATTTTCTTACTTCAATTTCGTTCCCATGCTGTTTTAGGTCGTACAATACTTCATTGATGTACCATTTGATTGAAATTTCAGTTCGTGGGTCATGAACAATCCTGCATGGAAGTAATAGCGAATTTTGACCAGCGATGATCTGTATGCGGGACGAGCCATTGAACGCCGACCGGGGACCTTGTGCAATGGAAGCAGGTGCTGAAACGAGTGCAATCTATAATAGGGTTTTGACAAGAGGCTTACCAATTTTAGGCATGAGCTTAGTTGGGATTTGATTTTGGGATGAGATAAACCACAGCCTAAAAACTTTTTGCCAACGATCGTAGCGAGCAATAAAATTGAAGACCTCTGCAAGTTATTCTAGAGCCTATAATAGTGCCTTTTTTGAGCCGGTCTGCGAATTTAGAAGAATATATATACCGCCGTACTTCTTGAGACTTTAACAAATCGAATTTTTTAAAAATTCAAATTTGGGCGGGAATAATCACGGGAAGTCATGGAAGGCTCAAATATGCAAAAATTTACAGAATCGAACTATGTTTTGGGCAAACAGTAGCTAAGGGAGGGGATAGCGGAAATGACCTCAAGTCCTAATACGAATTCTGGAAACGATATGTCATCATCTATGCCAACATACCAAGCACAATAAAATCCACCATCCGACTTGCTTCACCGTATTTGTTTGACGCAACAACTTTCAAAGATCCACTGTATTCCGGTAGTACATGACGTATTGTCAGCGTATAATTTTGACCCTTTTGCGACCGTCTGAAATTTTTCTGATCCTAAAAACAATATTATAGCATTTTTTATTCAATTTGAGTAAGCAGAGAACATACAGGTGTCACGAGGACATAATACAGGCCTGTATGGCGTCAAGATTTATTTTCGAGATGTAACACATATTATGTGAGGTTATCAGTAATAACCTCACATATTATGTTTTGTTGCGAACGAGCGTAGCAAGCGAGAACATTTTTTTCAGAACTCGAACGCTAATGTAAAACCTCTACAGGTAATTTTGTTTGCCCAGAAAATTCAAGATGAGATATATTAAGCTATCCATTCGCTTGAATACGCCCCTCGGCCCATGTATAGAACAGGGCTGAATCGTTTTCTGAATGTGCTATAATAGAGTCAGTTTAAGTTTTAGACTAATTTTTTGCGTAGGCTTAGGCTTACGCTTAGGCTGAGGCTTAAGAATAGGCTCATCCATACGCTTAGGCTTAGGCTTAGGTTTTGGTTTAGGCTTAGGCATATGCTTATACTACTGTTCCGGCCCTGTTCTATACATGGGCCCGCCCCTCTATGCATACAATACATGAATTGGCGAGGCTTCCAGGATGAACTTTAAACGACAGTCAGTTACAGTAAATATAATATTTTTACCTCATTCAGTAATTGGTTGTTCAAATACCAATCCACGGCTGGTTTTGGTGATGCGAAAACGCTGACTCGGATTGAACGTCTGCGATCGTAAACAGCACGAATTTCGCTACCAATTTCTTTATTAGGTCCAGCTATTGCGTACAATATGTGAGGTTTGACGGCTTAAAGTGTAAATCATTGTTTCTACAAATGGCTAGACACCGCTGTACTCAGTATTGGAATGAAAAGTTAGATGTTTTTGTTTCTTTAAATTAAGCGAAACTGCGAATCTGCGAAACGATTATAATCGAAAGTTAATAAATGTTCGTTTAATTTTATCATCTGTTATTGTTTGGCCTGGAAGCGGCCAATGTTACTTTAAGGGGCGTAACAGAAAATTTAGCATATTCCTAAGCCTAAGCCTAAGCCTAAGCAAAAACATGTAATCTAGAATCTAAACTTACTCTTTAATAGACTCACCTGTGACCTGGATTCCCCTTAAAGTAAACATGGGCCCTGGAGGCCGTCTGTATTATTAGCAGTTTATCTGTCGGCGTACGAATTTTACTAGAGTTATAATGCTGAAGTGTCAAATTTAAGTTTATCTAATAGTTTTTTGTTTTTTAAGTTGCCCTACCTTTTTAAAATCTTGTTGATAGCAATGTCACAAAAAATATATTTTTAAAACTATGGTTGAAAAGTTGTCCGCCAAAATAATTTGCCGGGGTCCCCCGGTTTTCACCAAACCTTTTTATAAAAAAAACAAGGTATAAGGTCCCACTGGAATTGTATAGTTATTAATCATTCAGATAGCGATTGGGTATTTCAAAAAAAAACCAAACCTGTTTTTGATCTTTTACTGTATAAAACTACTTCAAAGGAATTTGCAAGGTTATAGGGTTAGTGTCGATTGCTTGAAGGTGTTTTTTAACTAAGTTTCACCCCGTATGCAGCCCAACAAGCGAGAGTTGGCCCCAAAAACATTGGAGGAGAATGAGATTTCACATAACTTGTACGCGTGGCTAAAACCTTTCTGGTGGCAAAGGGGCAAAATGTTTCTGGGAGAGCCCGTTGGTTCCTTCTGGCTACTGGCTTGACTTAACTCTAAGGCTACAAAAAGTCGCACAAGCATTTTATCTGACATAATCAATTTGCTAAAGTGGTAGAGCTTAAATGGCGTGTGCTGCAAAAACTAAAACACTTAATCGTAGTACGTTAATCCTGGTTATTAATATCGCAAAACCAAAACTAATTAATGGTTTCGTCGTCAATTTATAGATTACAGTAGCCCCGTTTCGGAATTTAGTCAAATGATGATAGTTTCGCGTTTAAAAGCGTTACAGCTGCGTCGATTAGGTATGGTCTACTTAACTTTAATCTTGATTGGCTACTATTTCGTAACGTTTCAGCGAATTATGGAATTTCAGTTATTTGTGTATTGATTCTGAAGTTAAAAGCTCGACAGATTTCGAGTAAACGTATGGTAATTGTAAAGAACTCGCTTATATGTTTGTTTTACCCCGTCTCTATTGCCGCTTTAGACGCTGTTTGTTTATATCATGACATATATACAGGAATTGCGATGACACGATTCATAATCAGTAAGTATTTCTTCCATCATCAGCATCTTATTTGTGCAAAATTATGTTAATTTTACGATATTACAGACGTTTTGGGGTCAGCCTAACCAAAAACATACCTAAAATGTTCACATAAAATGTACTGTACACAACTCCATATTTATTTTCTGCTTTGCAAGCGTACGATCCGCTATCACCGCCGTAATGTGACGTGTCATCTGTATTGCGCAGATCGGCAATTTTCAATAAATTACGACTAATCTCAATGCGTTCTCCGTCTGAATCGAGTCCTAAAATGTATAAACTTTAACTCATAAAACACGGAGTTAAAATAAACGAAACCATTTGAATATACTGTTCGTATATACATAAATTTGTCAGCCAGTGGCAGGTCGGATAGTAAAAATAGCGAAACCAGATAGCGATCAGAATAATACAAACGGACAAGAAACTGAGAACGGATATTTGAGTATAAAACTTTCAAAGATGTTTTATTTTTCTGCAACCGAAATGGAGGCATGCAAGTATTCCGCGGGCTTTCTAAAGTTTTAAAGAAAAAATAGCCGATACACCGAAATTTTTAAGATTTTGGATGAATTTCGTAATTTTTGTTTCATATCGAACAATTGCAGTGTAATATGATTTTTAACTAATTTTGAGCGCAAATATGATAGAATTTCATTTTTACCGGTGCTGCAGAAAAAAATCAGACCCCGCCTGATTTTTTCTAACGAAAATCAGACCCCAAAATTTAAGTATTATATGAAAAATCATACCCCCGTGAAAGGTCTACTACGAAAAATCAGACCCTGTGATTATACCCCCGGCTCAATTTTAATACGAAATATCGGACCACAGCCTAACTCAATTCCAAGGGCACATTTTAGCAATAAACGTATTTTGCAAGAAATTTTACTTGTTTAATCTGTTTTGGAAGCTATTTTTAAATGACAATAGCTGCTACACAAACTGCACCGTGGGAGACAGGAGACTTGTGGTCATAGAGACCGAAAAGCTTACGCTTATGTCATTTGTGGGTTTGCTTCGGTTTAACGCTTAGCTTAGGCTTAGGTCTACGCCAAGACTTTAACGTTTTGTGGGCAGGTAAAATGGGCCAAGGTGATTATACGTCTACTGTGTACTTACGTTCTCCGTTTTTGTAGAACGTATACGTCGGTGTTGGCGTCCCTGTTGCGTCGCACTCAATCTTTACGCTATCACCTTCACTACAATTACGGTTTTTAGGAATGTTTTTCCAGTATGGTGCAGCTGAAATAGAACACTTTGATAAAGTCTGTACAGATTACAAAATATTTCTGTTTTGAAATCAGTCTTAAGGGTTGCGCTATACTTTTGTTGATGTCCGGCGCCGTACATCAGCCGTATGGCGCCATCCGTCACCCGTACGGTGCCGTCCGTCATCGTCCGTCACTATGCGGTATCATACGTGTGCAATTTGCGCACAACTCTCGGTGACGGACTACGCCGGACGGTGACGGACGGCGCCATACGGGTGACGGACTGTCGCTGACGGAAGCCGTCGCAAGACGAGTATCGCGGCACCCTAGTGCTCTTTACAACAAGAGTACTTAAGCAGCTGGATACTTTCAGCGAACGAACAATTGCACACAGTGCCTGTTGCGATGCGGGCCGACCCTCTCATTTACGGAGTTTAAGTTTTGCGTTAAAAGTGACAATATGTGATGTCCCGTACAAATGGACTAAATAATCTGCTCCTTCCGTATTTTGACAAAAACCTTACTTATGCAGGGTTAAAGTTACCAATTGTGCGTTTGGTACCTGTTTTGTCACTATGCCCATAGCGGTACACACTAACTTTTTTGTTACCCATATGGATTCCAACAGAAAGTAAACTGTTGCACATAGCTAGGTTTTTTAAATATTGTCCAACCCATATGTGTAGAGTCAAGATGTCTGCTTGTAGCCCATATAGATGCCATCATAATGCACTTTCAAGTTTGCACTTTAACACGACTCAGCACAGTGAGTTTTGTTATACAAGTCTGGTTTAGTCTTTTTTACAATATACCTTTCGAAAAAATCTAAAAAACCAAGTAATTTTAAAAAAACTCCATCTCCTATGGCAAACGCCACCTGCCCCCTCGCCACCAAATCCCATATGGATACCTAAAATTTTTTTTCTACCTCCTGCTATGGGTAGGGGACAAAGCAGGTCTCAAGCGCACAATCGGTAACGTGAACCCCGCGTTATTCAAATATAAATATGCTTTGTAAATGACGTCACCCCTCCACAAATGACGGGAGTAGGGCAAATACACAATGCACTCTGATTCATTTATACCATATGAATCCCCAGTTTGTTGTTCATAGTATACTCTATGAGGTGAAGGGTTTCAGTTGTCATAATGACTGTACCTTCAATATTAAGTTCAAAATTTCGGTTTAATCGCTCAACCCGCGGAAAACTGCATCGATAGCTTCTTGCATCTTCTGTTCGAACTTTATTAATACGCAGTGTTTTTCCGGCATTTTCGTACGCGAACCGTCCGTCTGAATCATTCATTATTTTCGCCAGTCCACCGTCTTTGTACGATGCGTAGCTCGAATCGCCAACTACGGACCATTCTGGCACTAGGGTTGGGCTAAACTTCAATATTAATCATTCAGGCCCATAGCCAGTTCACCTTGTTAGAGGGGGAGGCTAAAAATTTTTCAGGAGCGGCATTCAAGGGTTCTGAATGAGTTACGAGCAAAGTTATAAAATTTCTAGGGGCATAAAAATTTTCCATGACGGCTTAGCCTTCCCTGCCCCCCCCCCCCTTAGCTACGGGTCGGACACCAAACAAAAAGAAAGCAACAGCAAACACCCAAAAACACAAAAAGGGAAACAAAAAAACCCAACAACCCAACCCCCCCAGCCCCACAACACTTTCAGAAATATAGACTGCGGAAAACTGCAGACATCAGTAAATCGTTAGGTTTACTGCAGAAAACGTACTTGTAAAATGGTTTTCGAAGGATGCTTAAAACTCCAGTCCTGTGACCAATTACCCTTTCAATACAGGATGAATGTTTTAAAACAATAAAGAAAACTGGTACGAACCTAAATAATACAAAAGGATTATTTCTGCAATTACCGGCAGTGAACATAATGCAGAAACATATAACGTTGCAAGTATTGCAAATACATTGCCGAGTGTGTCTAATATATTGCAGCAATGGCCACTGGCGAATCCAAGGGGAGAAAGGGCTAACTTTCCTTCAACTGAACTCAAAACTAAAGTTTCAGTGTTAAAATTTAGTAAACTGCGGTTGGTTTCTCGCTCGCTTCACTCGCGAACTGGTTCTCTATTTATGTTGCGGTCTACTCGCAGTCGAAATTTCTGGTTCAGCAGCTGGCTATAATTGGCTCATGCTGGTAAATGAAAACGAACAAATCCGAACAACCCGAAGATTCACGTACAAGCCACGAGTTATACAATGCATGTACGCCGTTCCTTGTCGTAAAACATTTATGTGTCCGTCATTTGAATAATGCATCTCTGGATGTCGATAATTTTCTTCTCCTGTAAAATCATTCAACAAAAATTAGTCATACCAAGAGTGAATGATCACTCTAACAAGAGTGTGCAACTGGGTACATTCTGTGCATTGAAGAATGTACCCGGCACGCGTTGCGTTTTTTGGCCTACCCCCCTCATTTTGGCGGGGGGGGGGTCAATTTTACGTTCATTTTACCCGTGTATCCGCCAGCCAACACCGAAAATATAATCGGACCACATTTTAGTATATACATTAGCACATGAATTTCAACATCGATGGAGATTTTGACCCCCCAAATAGGGGGTAAGCCAAAAATGCAACGCGCGCTGGGTACATTTTTTCTACATAGAATGTACCCAGTTGCATACTATTGTTAAAGGGTATCATGCACTCTTGGTTATACCAAGAGTCGATAATAACTCAAGAGTGTGCAACTGGCTACATTCTGTGTAGAAAGGAATGTACGTGACACGTGTTGCGTTTTTGCCCTACCCCCTTTATTTAGAGGGGTGTACAACCGGTGCGAACCATGACACTTTATGTATGTGGTGTTAAACATGCTCCTGTTATTGTTTAATTTAGGAGTATTCATGTGATAGCGACCCCCTTTAAACACGGGGGGTCGACCAAAACGCAACGCTCGGTGGTGCATTATACACCATGCGGGACCCCAAGAGTTGCGCACTCTTGTTATTATCCAGCCTTGGTTATAGTCTTGTTAACGGTATCACGACACGCAATGCGAAATAATGCTCAAACGAGTACGGGTTGCTGTTAATGCGAGATTCTCGTTATAACCTGGGTGGCTTCAAACACGTTTTATTCTTGGTTAAGTAACATTTTGTCTGCTTGTAAGCCAAAATGGACTGTGACTGTGTGTAGCCCAGTTTATGATTTTTAGGTTTAAATTAAGCATTTACCAGGTTTGTCAGGTTTTCCTAATACATCAAACGTAAATGGATTGCCAAATCTGTAGTCTTGAAGAATTTCATTTTGTGAAGCGCAGGTGTAGAAAAGATCAGTTTTGACAGCGTCTTCGTTCACGTACGAAAAGTAAATGGTCGACTGAAATATATATATGTATACATACATATATATATATATATATATATATATATATATATATATATAAAATGTATGCATGGATATATCTATATATTTGTATATATTACCCCCTTCTCACATTGAATTGCCTGTAGGCAACTCAGTGCAGTGTATATACGTTAAATAGTATATATCGCACCGAGCTGAGTGGTGATGGTATACGCCTCCCACTCCAGTCACTGGAGTTCGAATCCTAGCATAAAAGTAGGTCTCAGGAGAAATAGAAAATATTCATGTGAGAAAGGGTTAAGCGAAAAATTTTCAGTTTACTATCTATAACTCCTTCTCACATTGAGTTGCCTGTAGGCAACTAAGCGCAGTGTATATACGTTAAATAGTATATATCGCACCGTGTTTATCAATTGCAACACGTATACATAGTACTAAACAGCACAAGACGTGAGAGCCCCCTCGGGCTCGAGCGTCAAGCTCCTATAGCTGAGTGGTGATGGTATACGCCTCCCACTCCAGTCACTGGAGTTCGAATCCTAGCATAAAAGTAGGTCTCAGGGGAAATAGAAAATATTCATGTGAGAAAGGTTAAATCTCTAAACCTTGCTAAAGTACAGGAATGTGCAAATAGCTTAAATTTTGCGATCAGTAAAGACCAGACAAACAAGACTTATACCAAATTTTAGACCTAATCTCCATTCCATACGCTAAATTCTCAGTTTAATCGTAGAGAGATTGAGTCAAGATGTGGTCATGTATTTGGAATACTGGCTTTATAATACTATGAAGGGGTTACGCTCTTAGTTTGAAAGCTTAGTACTTCTTCGTTCTCCGATACCACCGCAATTTGGGAAGTATTAAACGAATGAAATTGTCGATGTTCGCCTTTTTCAATCCAAAACACATCGGCGTCCGGTTGCGATTTTGGTGCGTTGCATGAACGTTCAAACGAACTCATCCAGTCTATTGAAACTGTTTCAACTCGTTGCTGTTGAAAAACATCGCTATCTGAAAATACAAAACAATGTTTATACTTATTCCAAATTAGTTTGGTGGCGCTGGCACGTATGTGCCAATTGGGGCAGCTGCGCCCAATTGCTTACCCATGCAATTCGTGTACAATTAGGTGTAAAGAGCGAAAACAAACATTCGCCCAAAATGCTGGCACAGTGTCACCTGGTATATATTTTGCTTAAAAGCTACACAAGTAAACCCAAACCGAATATTATGACCGCTCTTACGGTTAAGGTTTACATGATTTATCAGCGTTGACTAGTATGATTTGTGTCGTTGGGCAGTTGTACTCTGTGTAACTTTGAGAGTGTGAATCTAGAAACAAAACCTAGTTTAATTTTATACACTTATGGATTGGCAAGGATCGAAAAATCATTTCGTTTTGTGAAAAAATGTTTATTCTATGCCATGGGCAACGTTGGGTATGTGCCAACCCAGATATATGGAGTGAATCGTTGCTCAATGGTGTTACGCTTTCAGCTATTATATACGTTTTGTTCAAAAGCTTTTCTCGCACCCCCGAATCTAATATTCTTTCGCCCCCATACTACCTGCAACCCCGAAGCCTGGTCACCCTGCTACGGGGCTAAAAATTTTCATGAACGGTGTGCAAAGGTTATCCATGACTTACAAACAAGATTGAAAAATTTCAAGGGGACGAAAATTTTTTCAGGGGGGCTTAATCCCTCTCTTGGCTACGATCCCGACACTCTGCTTTCCAATTTGAAATTTTATCTGCAAGCCAGATATATATGTGAAGACAATGCTGAACTAAAAGAAAAACTTACAAGCGACCGTCAGATTGACAGGTTTGTCAACTGCTGTTCCAAGTTTATTCGAAGCGTGGCACTCGTACGTTCCTTGATCTTCTGCAATCATTCTGCTTAGTTTAAACATTGCTCCGCGTTCAAATTCCAATTTAATCCGAGGATGCGAGTTAATGTCAAATATTTCACCATTTTTGTACCATTGATATCTTAAAGAAGCCCCTTGTACACGTTAAACAATGAACAAGCATCGTAGTATCGTAGAAGACTTCAAACCGTTTTTTTTCGCAAGAGTACGGTAAAGCAAAGTATGCTTTAAAGCCTCGAACTCAACTTTATTTGGGCCTGCAGTTATTGACACACTACAACTAGGCACAACTGAGGACTCTATGCGTTTACGGACTCTTATTATGGATATGGACTCCTATTGATTGGGACTTAAAATGAGGACCCCTTCTTATTACCACCCCGCTCTTATTCGAATCACTAAAGTATGTCTAGCTTTCATAATCGAGCGAGAGTAAACTTCTCCCATTTGAAAGCCTCTGGTTTAAATCAGTGGTGAATCCAAAATGGCAGCTAGGAATATTTTTGCGCTTCGAGACATTAAAGTTTTAACTGTAGATATAATTCAGCGAATTTTTCGACTTTTTGAGGTGCCAAAATTTTAACTTCTGTTATATCTGTGCTATATCCTGCATGTTTTTGGTTTGAACACATTGTGACCTTCAAATAAACCAATCTGTATCACAAAATTTTTTCATCGCATCGTTATGTTCAACTCGTTCCAATTTTTGCTTGAAAGCGTATCTCAGAGAAAATAGCATTTTTTCTTACAAGAAACGGTCAACGTTTCACGCTTAGCGAAAAATACTGTAATTAAAAAATAGTAAATGACTAATGCTGATCCAGTACATATAAAACGCTGGCGCAAGTGCCACCCACCATCTTATATGTTTGTCAGCGTGCATAGTGGAACTGGATCATACCGGAATAGGAATCGGATTCGGAATCGGAACAAGAAATTTTGTGACTGTACGGATAATTTGTATTGACAAATATAATGTTGATTTAGACTGTCTGTTGTTTTGCAACAATTTTGAAAATGGCCACATGTACACGCTTGCGCTTATGTCTGGTTCTATAAAAGCTAAACTGCAATCAATTATTAATAACTCAACGCATAGAAATCAATATCAATAGATAAACAGTACAGCATTTTTATGCAACGTATCACAACAAGCAGGATTAAAATTAAAATATCAAAATTCCGATTCCGATTGGTTGTGCAATCAGAATCCGAATCGGCTGTAATTTTCTATATCAAAATAACGATTAATACCCAAATTCAAGCTTCGGAAATAGTTGCTTGCCTACAAAAATAAAGTTACGCTTCTTGCTTACGTCGGTTCAGGCAGTCCACGGGCTTCACATCGAAACGTTTGTTCTCGTAAGGCTTTGGAGCTGAAAACTCGATTATACTAACATGAATGTACAAATCAAACAAAAAACTTTAAAAGTGTGACAACAATAACGACTGTTATGAAAACGGAAATAACTACTTTCATTTAGCCAATGAGAGCTAGAAGTGTGAGCTAGCTATACTTGATACGAAATAATCCTACCATTTTAAGTCTCAACCCAATACGCATAAGCAAACCTATAATTCCTTTTATTCAAAACGGTCCAGCTAAGGATGGAAAAAGCACACGCTCTGTACCCCGGGATCTTCCGTGACTCATGTATAGTTGGCCAAGGACACATGGCGTAATTTTTAATGTCATATCTGCCAATTTTGTTATCTCAAGAAACATTAAACTTTTCCGCTCCCAAACCTTAGACCATTGACCGTTTGGTATCCGTTCAATTTCATAACATTTACCTTCATACCCAATGAACCATATCCAACTTTCTCTCATTATATACAATGTCTTTAGAAACTGCCGTCTACGGGTCAGGAAACAATAAAGGGTTTTCAATGAGTTACAATCAAGGTTGAAAACTTTCTACGCGGGCCCAAAAATTTCCAAAGTGGCTGAGCCCCCTTGCTACGGGCCCGTCTATACACCCATTATAAGCCGTCAAAATTTAGGAAAAAAGTTTTGTCCTCATAGACATTGAACCAATTTCAACTGTAGCATTTACAAAATGTTTTCCTTGATGAGAAGTCAACGTACTTTCCGTTCGACAATACAGCCCATGGCTTATCGTTAATAATTTCATCTTCGTTGTCGTCGCTTGGCTGAATTGTGTGTAACAAGGAGAACCAAAGAATTGGATCGTTGGGCCGATGAACAAAATACGGCGGTGTCTCGACTGTAACAAAACGTAAAACCTAAATGCAGTGGGACTAAAAATAGAAGGGATGTGTGCTCTTTGGAAGCAAACGAGAAACGGTCACTAACGTTTAGAATAACCAGCTAGATACCGCAAAATAGGTACAAAACTGTTCGTTGTTGCTCGCAACACTCGATGGCAACCACGTTATCCTAGCTACCGACGCGCGAATGTAAACTGATTTGTTGTTTTTAAATTACTTGGAAGAAAAATTACTAGTTGATGGCATGCTTTGAATTTTCGAATAAAAGCTTTATAGTTATTAATCGCCAAGTTTTTGAACTTTCATACGTTTTCTCAGATAACGCAAATTTCATTGAAGATAACAAGGTTTCTAGCAGAATTTAGTTCGTGGCGAAAAAACTGGCTAAACGGTTTTTTACCAAAGCCTGGAAATAATAAAGACAACATACTGATCTGAGTACAATCAATTGGTTAATACAGTTCTATAACAAAATAAACTCACTTTCGCTGAGATCAGGCAATTGAGGGGAAACGTCTGAAATATAAATTACTACAACTTATGTTGTAAATGCTAAAATTCAGCTTTCAGCCAGTGTTTCGTAAGGCGGGATTCACGTTATAACTGGGAATTTTTCCTCCAAATTTTGAATTTTCCCGCCAAAATTTAAATTTAGTATTTATTTACATTTTCTCGTATTCATATGATATATACTAACGGCACTTGTCTGTTAGTATCCTATATTCCCCCATAAGGAAACCTAATTAATATGTAACTGACTCTGTAGATATTTTTAGAATGATTATTTGATATTGACAGACAAAACGTGACCGATACATGATGGTAGCAGACAACTCATGTTTTTGGAATATCATATTTGGTAACAGTGTAGACAAAATGTTACTCAATACGTAGAATACGACAAAACGCGATCCGAGTTGTCCGATGTATAGCGTGAACCCCACATATGGCTGCCTAGAATTTGAACATATTAAACTCCTATACATTGAGCTTTATGCATTAAGTCCACTGCAGGTAATGCGTCGTTTACTTTAAAAAATCACGTACGGAATGTGGAGAAATGCACGAGGTATAGACGACGACTTTTGCTATTTCAGAAACAGCAAGCAGCGCTTGTAAAACTAGTTCTATTTTTAAATTTAAAAAAACCAAACGAAAACTTCAAAAATTAAAAGTTAGTAGTCGTAAATGGCGTTTATTTCCAATTTTCGTAACCGTCATCCATTTAATTCGAAAAGTACAGTAACCGTGAAAGCGTAAGCTTACTTTATCGGAGTCCCACAGAAAAACGTTCAGCCTCTAATTTTTACATGGTCCGAAAAATTAATAAACAATAATGTGGAAAGCAACTTTTGCTCTTCACCAAATTAAACACTAAAAAGGGTGAAATGTAAAAATGTACCAAAATTTATTTCATTGTGTCGTAAAAGTGTCTAAACGACACACTTTAGGCTGATAGTTGTAAAATTTCATAAGCACGAGGCAACCTTTTACAATAATATACCGTACGTACCTTGTAGGAGCGCAATAAGAGTATACACTATGGAGAACAATAATTTTGATACATCCATATTGCCGCGGCCTTGCATTGTCAACTCCGTTGTGAACCAGTATCGCTATTACTCTTGTAAGTAAGAGTAGCTTTACTGATAGGTACAACTGATTAATTGTTTAATTCAACAGCTCATTTTAACTATGCACAACCGTTCGTTGGTAGTAAAAGTTTCTATAATTTATTCAGCACCAATCAACTTTTAATGGTGTTGAAAAACTTTTACCGCTGCACTGCTGGTGAGTCAAATTGAGTCTCTCCGAAATTGGCTTTCTCGGACGACACAAACTGAGTCAAATTAGACTCCGCCAGAGTCTAATTTGACTCAATGAGCGACTATACCAGTTTCGCATTGAATACTACTTAACAGAAAAAATTGACAAAGAAGCGTGGTCCTATACACAAGACGAGGCGAAAACATGAGAACTTGAGTAGACTGAAATGTTACCGGCCGCTATTACCTAAAGTATACAACCTATATTTTGCCAAATAAAACATTCAGTTTAGCTGGTTCTGCTTCCGTATACACTGCAAAACATGGTGAGTCAAATTGACTCTCTCCGAAATAGGCTTTTCGCTACTACACAAACTGAGTCAAGTTCGACTCCGGCAGAGACAAACATGCGACTCAGTGAGCCAAAAATGACTGTGGTGGATGTCGAATTTTGGCTCAGTTTGTGCAGTCCCGAAAAGCCTATTTCGGAGAGGGTCAATTTGATCTAACAAAACAAAATATTAAGTCTAAATTGGATTTACGCAACTACGCAATGTTGGGTATTTTATTGATTTGTAACACTATTAATGCAGTGATACTCAAATTATATAGTCGCGTTCAATATTTGCAAATTGCTGAATTTAGTTTCATATGGTTTGAACTTGTTGTTGATCAGTCAATTTGTATACAATGATGTTGTCCAATGTTACTTTAGGGGCGTAACAATAGATTACGCGTATTCTTAAGCATAAGCATAAGTTTAAGCAAAAATGTAAACTAAAATCTAAACCTTCTGTTTTACAGACCCACCAGAATCCTGGATGCCCCTAAAAGTAACATGGGTCATGGTGTCGATAGTTTTTTGACCGGAAATAAAGAAGCCGGCTACTATCCCCTCAAACCCTGCGCCGCAGTTGCGACCCACATTTGACACAAGAGTAAAAAATGCGAAACCAAAGTTTTAAAACCGCGAAACCATAACGGCAAAAGTTTTGAAATGAACAAACGTGTTTTCAATTTTTTGACATTAGCACGGTGCTATCTATAGACGAGTGAAATTCTAAATTGAGGGAAGAAAACTCTAGAAAATTTAAGGTATAAGGAAATGTTTCAACAACCGGTATACAATTAACGTTATTCACACAGCGCAAAAAAAGCGTCGAATCATCTACATTTTGGTCGTGCAAACAGGCTGCAAAAACGTCATATTCAAGCAACAACGCTGCTACACCGCTTACTGTGAGGCGGTTTGCAATCATCTGAGAGGTGCGCACACCGCCATTATTGTACGTATACGTTTTGTATGAGGTAAACTAGAATTAAAAAAAACTGTTTGCAATAATTTTTGCGAACATCACAGTTGTTGCCGAATGTTTTGCGCTTCCGTTTCATTTTGTTCATTGAAAATTACAAAACCCTCTATAAGTTAACATCGCAAAATGACGCGACTAAAGGGCCCGCGTAAAGAACAGCGCCGGAACAGTAGTATACGCATATTCCTAAGCCTAAGCCTAAGCCTAAGCCTAAGCGTATGGATGAGCCTATTTCTAAGCCTAAGCCTAAGCCTATGCCTAAGCAAAAAATTCATCTAAAGCTTAAACTGACTCTATCATAGCCCCTCCAAAAACAATCCGGCCCTGTTCTATGCATGGGCCACAAACAGTATTCTTGGTTGAAAACTATTTTTATAAAGAGATTTTGCCTGATCGAAACCATAAATCTGCTGCACCAAAGTGTCTCATCCAACCAGGCCCGCAGCCAGAGCGATAAACACTTGGTACTCCTAGAACAGTTATAGACCTCGCTTGTCAGTGTTGTGAAATCACCACGCCGCCCTACAATTTGGAAGGAACATCTTGCGGTGAGTGCGGACTTGCATCCAATATTGAACCGAATAGTAGTAAAACAGCAGTTTAAATACATGAAGAATAATACCCAGCATATCCAAACCCTGCAGATCACCCAACATATACGGGCTTACATTTTGAACGAGTGGAAGATTGGAAAACTGTCAGTAACCCCTAGATAGAAACAAAAAACAGGCTGTTGGAAGGAGTGCAATGGACCTTGCCATTGTGGCTTCGGCCCATGTTACTGTAAGGGGCGTCCCGGTTTCTGGTGGTTCTGTAAAAGAGTAGGTTTAGATTCTAGTTTACATGTTTTGCTTAGGCTTAGGCTGAGGCTTAGGAACACATTTTTTCAACGCTTAGGCTTAAGCTTTGGGCTTAGGAATACACTTAATCTAGTGTTACGCCCCTAAAAGTAACATTGGCCGTAGCTTTTGTAATCGTGCGCAAAATTTACAAATCTTTAACGTCTGGGGTTCGGGATCCGATAACACACAGTTAGAAGGTGTTAAAGTTGTCCGTATTAAGATGCTTCATACAAATTAAGGCGTCTAGGCACATGATCTCATGAATAATAAAGATAAAGTTTTCGTGATTAAGGAAGAATACTTAAACGGAGCAGACACCAAGATATATTGGTGCGTATCCCCAGTTACAGAAACCACAAAACTATAAACCACTGGTATTTTTAAAATTACTGATTTGTAACGAATACATTGCCAAATACCTAATTAATATGATAAATGATAAAGATTGAAGAATTTCTGACCAATGTAAAGAACAGCGGCGGAACAGTATTATAAGCATATTCCGGCCCATGTATACAACAGGGCCAGATCGTTTTCCGGCGGGGCTATAATGGAGTCAGTTTAAACTTTAGACTAATTTGTTTGCTTAGGCTTAGGCTTAGGCTTAGGCTTAGGCTTAGGCATAGGAATACGTTTATACTACCGTTCCGGCCCTGTTCTATACATGGGCCCATATTCCTAAGCCTAAGCGTAAGCCAAAGCCTAAACCAAGTAAAAAATTAGTCTAAAGCTTAAGCTTACTCTATTCTAGTCTTATAGAAAAACGTTCCGCCCTTGATCTTTACATGGGCCGAATTTCTGCAGAATTATTTTAACAAACAGTTTTATACCAAAGAAGCCTTATTGCATTTTCGCTGTTACTCATGGAAGTTACATACCATCGAGGACAAATAAGTACTCCGGTATAACCCCACATGTTTGTTAGAATACCTGACTAACTGGTTATATGCCTATACTTAATAACGCCTAATTTATGTATTTTACGCAAGAAATTGCGGTTAGTGCGCTGCATAAAAATTCGCATGTTTGACTCTGTCGGAGTCGAATTTGACGCAGTTTGTGTAGTCCCATAGAGCCTATTTCGGAGAGAGTAAATTTGACTCGCCATTTTTTGCAGCGTGGCAACTTTGTATGTTCAGTGCGATTGGTAGATCTCAATGAGAAGGCGGCATATCGCAACGTTAGCATCTTGAAGACTGAACTTGTGAGCTAAATTGGGCCGCAAAAGAGTTAAGAATGTTGCAAAAATGGAAAAATTTAAAATAAACAAACGCTGAAGAAATAGCCAATCAAAATAAATCTATATATATACATAGCAATTTTGGCCAAAAAAGAAACACAAAAGGTAACTCTTTATTTTCTTATTCCCAATACAGCGTCTTGGCCATTAAAACAATTTTACCTGTTTAGAAATAATTATTGGGATAAATCAAATACAAATCAATTTGTGGAAAATTAATATGTTTACGCCAATTTTTGTTAAATTTTCGAATGAGAAAATTTTCAATCCCGAAAATTCAGGTGAAAAAATACCGGATTTAATACCAAAACCGGATAGTGAAACAGTGCCGGAACCAGAATTCCAGTTGCACGCTGACCAAGGTGCAACCGGAGGTCTGCCGCTGGATCCGACAGAAAATTGACCTCGGATAGAATTTTTGGCGGAAATTCCGGCAATTTCGGTACTGAAATTTTGCAGTTTTAAAAAATTATTATTAGCGCGTTTTCTTTTAACTTTGGAGCAGTTTTGAAGAAAAAATTGCCGAGATTTCGTAAAAAAAGGATCATAAAACCAAACGATTTAACAACACTTTTTATAGATGTTGCTAAAATTAGCAAATGCACATAATTTTTAACTACATATTTTCGCATCTCGTCCAACTCCATCAGATTTGGTTCGGATCCGATATTTTTCACCTCCGGTTGTGTCCTATTTTCTCTATCCGTTTATTGTTAAAAATCGGTCATAAGCTTTCTTTTTAAGAGATTTGTGCAATTTACACAATTAAAAGTGATAAAATAGCTTTAAAATGATGGCTGATTAAGTAACATTTGAGCATAAAAACAACGGAAGTCGGTATTTCTATAGCCAAAACGGACACGTTGTACACTTCAGCCTGCAACTTTGGCAGAAAATCGACCTCAGGCTCCGGTAGAATTTTTGCCGGAAGTTCCGGCAATGAATGCTAAAAGTGGAGGACGCATAATTCTGCTACGACTTGCTAAGCGTTTAGAAGCACCATTTTTGGCAAATCCTGAATACAAGTTTGCTATATCAACCATATGGATTTGGGTCAACACGTTACCACTACGCAAACCGCAAAATAACATTAAAACCTTGCAATTAGAAGATGTTTCTTGCAGCTGCAGCTTTTATGTGCAATTTTTAGCAGTGAGAACTTGTAGCGTCACAGTTTTTGAGAAAACGTTTCAGAACAAAATTTGCACGCACCAGTCGTGGCTGCAACTGCAATATTCTCGCTGCAAAAACTTGTGCGTCAAAGTTGCAGATGAATGTTTTTATGCTGTGAATACTTGCATGTGTGAATAGGTCTTTAGTATATGTTGCACATCAGGCATTTTTATCTGCAGCAGAAGCGTTTTGCACCTCGTAATGTTGCCACCATGCGCTGTGTCTTAAACCACTATACCTATACATGTTTATCCATTTATCTGATTTGCGATCACGTAAGGTATGACAACTTCGTTTTCATAACTCGATTGCGATTGCTTCGTAGATCTGTTTTATCGGATTCATATTTATTTTGCTTTTCGGCCAATTTTACTTTTAGGAGCGTACCAGTAGATTAAGCGTATTCCTTAAAGCCTAAGCCCAAGCGTTGCAAAAAATGTGTTCTTAAGCCTAAGCTCAAGCGTTGCAAAACTGTGTTCCTAAGCCTATGCCTAAGCCGAAGCCTCAGCAAAAAATGTAATCTAGAATCAAAACCTACTCTTTTATAGACCAACCAGAAACCTGGACGATCAGTCAGTACGTAACACTTTTCAGGCGATGGCACAGGAACCGAAGGGAAGCGCCGCTCACCACGGGACGCGTGCCAAAGACCACACTGTGACGGACGGCGACAGACGGTGCCCCATGACAAATACACCGCCACCGTAATACTCTGTGCAAGAGAAAACCCACGTTTATTGACGTTATTTTCGTCAAAAAAAGTAGCGGTTGTGTTGAAAATTTTGAACGTTTTTGCGCAGTAAAGATGTTTTACTCATGTACTACTTTGAGTTGTTGTTTTGAATTGTTACTGCCGCATTTCGCTATAAACGCGTTTAAACAACCAAAAATTAGCGCAGCTGATGTCAACGTGGCGACTATGAATAGATAACAGAGGATAGTAACATTTCTAGTGAGGCAACTAAAATTCGTTTAAAAGTGTACTGCAATTGTGATGCTATGGAAAAACTTTCGGCAAGACGAAGCGACAACGTCTGTAGGCAGATTGTAAATCTCCGCAGCCTCATTACCCGTAATTGCGTTTCTGGCTTATGTTGGTTTGGATTTTATTTCAATACTATTTTTTAAAGATGTTTAGTTTTCAAACAAAAACTATCAAAGACAAGTCTTTTGTGAAATTCAGTTGAAAACAAGTCACAATAGCTGTCGTCGTTGAGTGGATAGGTGTAAAAAGAGTAGCACCCGGGATCGGGCGGTTCCGTTTATTCCGTATATTTTCACCGAAAGATTCTGAGGTTTTTTGTGCTTTAAGTCGGTAGTTCAGGGTCCGCTTACGTGTTACGATTTTTACCACATATTTGTCGCCCAGGTCCGACTATTGTAAAATACCAAGACGAAACACTCAGTCTATAATGATTGATTACAAATGTGTTGATCCAAGTGGTCGAGTTCCAATTTAAGATTTTGTGCTGGAATTAAACAAAAAATTGCGTTGATTCTCGTTCATGAGGTTTCTTGCCGCTAATGCTTAAATAGCGAACGGTGTGAATAGGCCAACGTCAGTTATGCATGGCTCGGCCCCGTGGCCAACCTACCCATGTAAAACTAAAAATTTGCATCATGAGTACGCCAAATTTACGTTTGGTTTCTAGCTTGCTGGTTCTGTTTTTATTACTTTTCTCAGAGACTTGTAGAAGCTTTTGAACATATAACTCGTTGGTACACATTATGAATTTCTTCTCACTCACTACGGTCACTCGCAAAACCCTTTATTTGACGTTATATCATCCCAAGACGATTGAGCTTTCGCCACTCTCGCTTAAATTGTCAATGTGGGTCGTTCAGCCCCTGATTTTCTCACCGAAAAATTTTGAATCCACCACAGGGCCCAACCGCCTAAGTGTAGACACTGAAACCGAAGTCTGGGACGTTATACCCCACGTTTAGGGCAAAAAGGATCCAATAATTATGTTGACCCCAATTTTTTCTCTCGTCATTAAACTTTTCATTTGTGAACTCGGTGGTAGCATATATTTTGCACCGGCCTTGGACCCTCAGTTATTAGCCCGAAGTTATGCTGTTTTCCTCAATTTTAATTTCGCAGCCACGGGAAATCGCAAGTTCGGGGGTGGCTGCTAGAAGTTGTATACGCAACAAAATCTACATTTAACGGGTTGCCTAAGGATTTGACTTTTTTTAAATAAATGGTTTGGGCTGCATGAAACCTGGGTCCGCGTTCGGTTATTTATTTTTGAATGTTGCAATTCCAGATGTGAATATCGTGTGTGCCAAAATAACCAGACAAAAATTTATGTGCCTTTAAGGGCCACAAATATTCAGATCACTTGTTTCAGCTTAAATCTCACTTAGGCAGGTGGTCATTAATCCAGCATTGAACATAAGCAGGCACTTGCAAACGGTTTAAATCTTTGTAATAAGTATTTCAATTAACACATTCTGCAAAGGAGAAGTTGTATATACTTGAAATGGTTTTCGGTCATGGGCATCAGACTTGTCATTAGGAGACTTCGGAAAGTGTAGTCAAAAACAGGCTTTTGCCACTTGTCGTTGTATGATATGTTACCTAAGCACGGAAATGTGTCCCGTGTATCGAAACGAGAACATTTACTTACTGTAGTGATCCGAATAAGGCGGGGACTGATATTTATTTGGCGTCTCGAGAGAGGGTAGCCCCTTGTTATTCGGTTACGTACTGTGGTTTATTTTTATCCTGCCCTCCGTCGCCCATCGCTACTGATATCTCCGGTATTGCAACTATCCGTTGAATCAAACGTTTATTTGTCTTGTGTCAATAGCTTGAGCGATAGTGCAAGGTTAAAAATTATGTATGATTTAAAGTTTCGAACTAAGCTTTATTTATTTGATCCTGGAATCATTTATGCGCTACAATTATGGATAATTGACATTTATGGACTCTAATTACGGATTAGGAACTTTATCCGTTTGCGGACTCTTATTAGGCATACGGACTCTTATCGATTGGGACTCAAAATGGAGACCCCTCTTATTACCTCCTCTTATTCGGGTCACTACAGTTTCAATTTAAAAGCTTACCCCTCGGGACCCAATAAAATCTTTGTCAACAAGTTTGACAAAAATCAGATGTTTGACCATAACATGTTATGCGGGGTTCACGTTATAGCTGGGGCATCCCGAAACACGTTCTGTCCCATGTTGATTCGACGTCAACATAAAATTTTGTGATTTGAATAGCGGTATGTAGACAAAATATGAATGTCACATGATATTGGCTTACAATTTCCGCATCTCCGAAATCATCGCATACAAACAGCCATGTGTCACATGATGCCACGGGACATTTATGGGAATATCGTATGATATTCCGATACTCTACCAAAATCACGTGATATTATGCAGGACAATGTAATTTATGCGCACGAATAATATAACAAAAAGCCAGTTTTTGCTTTGGTTGAGGCTAAGCTTTGTTTAGACTCGTGTTTTTCAGGCTGAGGAAGCTTAAATTTAGGAAAATCGTTTGGTTGTTACATTATTAATGTAATATTGGTCCAAATCTTCAGAACCCGCTCGTGTTTTAATATATTGGAACATAATGCCCATTTGGATCCTCATAACCTTCGCAGATAATTTCATTTAAATTTCAATTTTTAAGACTTAAATGTATATTCACTTTTTGTGATCTATATTGAGTATAGCGAAACGGAACTAAAGATGTATTTTCAGTAGTTAAAAAAGCTACATGTTCTTATGTAAATTACTGTGTAAATGCATCATTTTTGACGTTTGATAACTGGTTTAGCGCACCTGACTTACTATTAGTTTCACGACACAAACGTAGAAGGAAAAGTTTTCTGTATCAACCAAAGCTTTAGAATCAATTTCATACTTTTTTACTAAGGAGGCAATGCTGCGGGTTCCTTGAACGTTTCGCATTTGAAAGGACACTAAGCAGAATGGGATTGTGGCTTCCCCAACGCCACACTAAGCTGTTCAGTATTCAGACAGCTATAATCGCTGATAAAATAAGTACCTTAAATGAAATATTTCAAAAATTAACATTTGGACGCGCAACGTGACGGGTGGTCATAAGAAGCTTAAATATGCAAAAAATGTTTGAATTTTAACCATTTTTGGGCAAACGCTAGCTGCGAGCTAACGGAAACGATCTAAACATATGTAATATCCAGGATTCGGAAGGTTACTGTCAAACTTGTGACAAAATATGTCGTCTTTCTCATATGTCATAGACTTGGAATGAATAATATATGCCCATATCACCTCTTGCATAACCCCTGTTACTATATATACGCCGCGGTAAAGATATCTCACTCACAGGGTGTGCTTGGCTTATATATTTTGTATTAGCAAGCGGGCACGGGTTTTCTCGTAGCACGTGACGTATACATTTGTTCATACAACTCGCGGTATAAGCTTTTACCCAACGTACATCTAGCTGTGTGTTATAGTTTTTGGTTTATCTGCTGATTCTAGTCGTATTGCTACAAACATTTTGGTTTTTCAAATTGTCTTCAGTGAAGACAGTGGCGGTTCCAGTTGGTTGAGGGGTGTACTCTTCACTGACTCCGTCGTTTTCCAAAATTTTACTATACAAACGGTTAGCCTAAAGCATACTTACGTGTTTTCTAGCCAAATAGATAAAATATAAGTTGAGGATACAACATCTATTAAAGAATACTAGGCACCGTTGGCACGATTGGTCAACGCCGAAATATCGACAAAATCTGCTTTAAACGTGCTTTTAAAGCTGTTAATTTGCAGAAAACAAATATATCTTCGTTCACCACAAAATAGTCGCACGAGTGAACGAAATGTAATTTAACTGAAATAGCGCCAGTAAGTTCGGACAAACCATGATCAAAATATTCAATTCCATAGCCTAAACATAGCGGCTAAGCTGAAAAAGGCTTTCGGGATGTTTTTTTTTGCTTCCACAGTTGTTAAAAACATTAATATTTTTAAATGTTTTTGGTTTCTCGTTAAATGATGAATGTTCCGTTTAACTATTAATTTTGTATTTTATGTATTTTATGTTCCCTGCCATCGACAGATGTTTGTCTAACCAACCACTTGAAACAGTGTTAGATTTCCATTCAGTTTACTGAAAATTCTAATCTATATGTAGCATGCTTTAATATTTTATTAACAATTCAAACAACAGTTCAGCCTATTTTAAGCATCCATCATTTTAAAAAAGTTTTATTTCTTTATCAAACATTTTAATTTTCTCAAACAAAATTTTATTTTCAATCATTACATATATGTATAATAAAGTTTAAGTTACAGCTACCAATAAGGTAGGATTTGATCCTGACAAGAAATAGGCTTCAAAACGTTGTCTTGTCGGTCGGTCGAGTACATAGCTTTATTACTGCTTTTTATGTTTAAACCACAATCCATGAATTGAGACGTTTTGCCTGAGTTGCTAAAGGATTTGATTCCAAAATTATGCCTGTAATGTTGCATGCCAGAGGCGAAGCGAGTGGTCAAAAGGGCGGTGTCCCTCTCCAGTGGGTTTGAAAAAATTTTATTTTGAATGAATTGAATATATGATGTGTTCGTTTTATTCCCACACACTAGTTGCTGGTGTTTTTTTATTCTAAAGCGACGTTGCTCAGTGGCCTGGATGTACACCAAAATTTATTTTCTCACGCGCTGTTGTGTGTGTAGTGACTGTTTGTGTAACGATTAACACACTATATATCGAAGGTATTTGTGGGCAACACCAAACGAAAATCCTGGCTTGATTCACTCGTAAGCTTTTCTTTTGCTTTGGTTCCACCTGTTTAAGGCTTGCTGCTTACAATGATTATTCATGTTTTACAATAAACCTAGAATCCTAGAACGACTATAAAAACTTTCTTGTTTTCAAGTAGTAATGGACCAGAAAACTGGTTAATGTGGGTTTGTTGCATGAAACGTACTTTAACTTGCATAGAAACTTGGCCGAGTGCTTCAGGAATGCTGTTTGGTAACGGTATGTCAGTTTCGTTACACCAGGCCCGTAGCCAGTTCACCTTGCTGGGGGGCTAAAAATTTTTCAGGAGCATTCAAGAGTTTTCAGTGAAGAGTTACAAGCAAGATTAAAAACTTTCGAGAGGGGCAAAATTTTCCAGGGGCTCACCCTACATTTCGCCACAGTTTTCACTATAGATGGGCACCAGATGTCCGGATTAACATCCGGCAAGAATTACCAAATTAATATCCGACAAGAATTGCCAAATTAATATCCGACAAGAATTGCCGGATAGCCGGATATGAAAAAATATCCAATGCCCATCACTAGTTTTAACAGTAGTACGCCACCTCAGTAACAAACGTGCGAAGCAAATATTCAAATTCTTCGGTTCAATCTAAAAGATCTTGTTTGCATTGCACATGAAATGTTGTTAATTTTAGACCAAGAAGGAACTACACGAGGATAAACGAAATATTTAAACTTTTTATCGAAATAATTCGAGCAAATCAAAAACTGGCAAAATTACGAACCAGTGTCACTTTATATATCCCGTTTTGTCTCTTTGATCAGACCTGGGGTTTTGAAATATGGGAAACGTTATCGCAGCTCTGACCAATTTCCTTTTAACTTATTGGGAAATCTAATCGGATGCCATTTAGGCCAAAAATTGCTCATTTAAACACAAAAGTCAGTCAAAACACGTGAAATGAGTTTGCTGAATGAAGGCTTAAATTAGTATTGCTAAAAGCAACAGGCATCACAAACAGATAACATAAATGATAAAGACGTGTCAATCATAGAAAGGAAATGTACTTTCTTGAACAGGACAGAAAAAGAAAGGTACTTTCATGCGCAGGAAACAAAGAGAAAGGTACCTTCCTGAAGAGGACAGAAAGAGAAAGGTACTTTCCTGCGCAGGATAGAAAGAAAAAGATATTTTCCTGCGCATGACAGAAAGATAAAGGTACTTTCCTGCGCAGGACAGAAAGAGAAAGGTACTTTCCTGAACAAGACAGAAAGAGAACGGCACTTTCCTGCGCAGGAAAGAAAGAGAAAGGTACTTTCATGCGCAGGACAGAAAGAAAAAGGTACTTTCCTAAACAGGACAGAAAGAGAAAGATACTTTCCTAAACAGGACAGAAAGAGAAAGGTACTTTACTGCGCAAGAAAGAAAGAGAAGGGTACTTTCCTTCCCAGGACAGAAAGAGAAAGGTACTTTCCTGAACAGGACAGAAAGAGAAAGGTACTTTCCTGCCCAGGACAGAAAGAGAATGTACTTTCCTGCACAGGACCGCTTGTATTTTATCCAGGATTAATAGTTATAGTTCTTGATATCTATAAACAATAACATGTATCACTTAAAGCGTTGTTGTTCGTTTAATTTCTACAATTTAATCTATCTACTAGCTGCATTTATCATGGGAGCAATATACGGCTTCGCGTTATGTTTAAAAACAAAAATCAGTGCTGAAAATTGTCTGAAAACCGATCAAGTTGATATGTTCGCAAATTATGGTACGTCCGAATATTCAATCCAGTGCAACATCGATTATTATTTAAAGTTTCGTATCATTATTAGCTCTTTCTTCTTCCTGCATTAAATTTTCTACCTCTTTAATACACTGCAAAAAATGGTGAGTCAAATTGACTCTCTCCAAAATAGGCTTTTCCGGACTACACAAACAGAGTCAAATTCGAATCCGCCTGAGTCAAATTCGACCCACCCAGCGACTCAATTAGTCGCACGTTTGACTCTGGCGGAGTCGAATTTTGACTCAGTGTGTGTAGTCCGGAAAAGCCTATTTCGGAGAGAGTCAATTTGCCTCACCATTTTCTGCAGTGTATTTGACAACTAGTCTCGGGTACTTTTATGAGTCGTTGTCGATCACTAATCAAATATAGGAGGCCTAAGAAGCTTTCACATCTTGCGTACATTCTGTGCTGCGCCTACGTGAATAAATTTTTTAACAAAGTGCATATTGTCTCATGTATGGGTCTTGAGCGTAATAGTGCTCGCACTACCGTAAAAATTATCCAAGTCCGGATAAGACCTATGTCATTTTAAGAAACTTTGTCAGAAGAATGTTGCATAATAAAAACAAGTGTTTTTGCAGAATCCAAGGACAACACATGTCATTCCGGCCACATTAGCGATGGATAATGTCCTGACTTTAACACGACAGTGTACGTAGGGAATATTGTCGCACATTTATTTCAGCAGACATTGTGTACAAAAGGATTTAAAACTATTTAAGACGCATGCATAAACCATGAACAGTTAAAAAACAGCAGCGAGAGTCTACCTTTTGTGAGTAGTCCCGATCTAGAGACTCTGTTT
>JASANG010003882.1:0-68958 GCA_030248215.1 Enoplolaimus lenunculus
GAATATTTGTGGCGATGCGATAATATATGAATTGAATGCAATTGGTCGATATAATAATTTGCAATACGCAAACGAAAGACACACAACTCGGCTATTTGGCTCAATCAAATTACAAATTCGATTGGTTTAATTAATATGAACTTATGGACGAATGTGTAACTGCTTATACAGTGAGGTTTCTGACCTTGAAAAATAATAATCTTTCTTCCTTCAACGCTATGTATATATATATATATATATGATAATTATATAACTAAATGTAAATTTTAAGCATAAATTTCCTAGCTACAGGAAAAATTCAGAAGAGCGTTTTATGCAAATCAACCAGAATTTTTCAGTCATCCACTCCCGACCGAAGATTTTAAGGCCGGGACGAACTTGCCCAAGTGATTTCGTCGAGAAAATCTACCTGCCATGTGTCAACGCCACTGATTTCAGATCGTCGTAAAGTTGGGCGCACTCCTGGAGCACAGTTCGAAACCCCATATGATTGTGGAGATGAAAACAATCGTTGTAGAACAGATTAACGTTGACGATTCCGAAGTCGAGCCACGAAACGGACAGTCGGTGCGAGTCGACCAATTGATGCAGTGGATTGCCAATTTTTTGCAGCGTCGTTGAACGAATTTGGAATGTTTGGAAATACCCGGAACTGAAGGATGAGGAACGGCAGTGCAAACGACAGTTGCAGGCAAACGGCCGTCAGTTTTAAGACGCAAAAACGACTCAAGCACATCCCAAGAAGCTCTTTGTCCTGCGACACTTCGTTGAGCACTATTAACACCACAGTTGATGATAAGTGTGGCATAATCTTGGATGTTGATGTTGAATTGATGTGCAGCATCAACCGATTGATGGTATTGCCCACCGGAAATGGCAATAACCAAGCCACGATTGATGTACTGAACGTGCCGTCCCTGGCTGTCCGAAAGCAAGAGTACTGTTCGACGATAGTGAGGCGGTGGCAATAAATTGTGTGTTAAATAGGCAACACCCGATCCAATGTAGGAGTCCAATCGGACTCAAAATGGCGTGCGATGACGATGTCGAGACAATGGCCGAAGTTATCTGAACCCGGGATACGAGTGATTGCCGCGGTCGACACCGGATTGTGGGCGAAACCCCGAGGTCCATACCAGTTCGTGAGGAGCCGAGCAAAGGACAAAAAGAAGCGAGTTGACATTAGGCATTGAACGCGCGACAGAGTTGAAGGCATCCGTGAAGGCATAGGGTGGATGATTAGGATTGACCAATTCCAACATGATGTCAATAACTAACTGTCGGGAATGGAATACCCATTCAGCACTGATACGGACAGCATTATTCCGAATCCACGTCTCGATCTCTGCCGGATGACGAGCTAGAAACGAATTGTGGCGTAGACGATGAGCAAGATCATCATTTCCCATCTGCTTGAGGATTATATAACATCGAATCATTTCGATGGATGTGAACGACCGATCGACAAATCTGAGAGGGGGGTCGAAACTGTAGTACAGCGATAAGGGATGTACGTGGGTGATGTTGAAAACCTGCATACTGGTTTCTCTGAAAACACAACATACCTGATATTAATTTGTTTTTATTTAATAATTAATTATTTTTGCAAATTAAAAAAAAAACTAATAATTAATATTAATGGCGCAAAAAAGCTTATTTTTGTTAATTCCAATTATAATCCGTTACAGTTCAACAGATTCAGCATCGCTGACATCATTGTAGCTAACTTGGTCGTTGACAGTGCCCGGCGTCGAGGGAGATGGAACGCCCTGGTTGGCTCGACCCTTCCCGTCAACGAAGGTAGAAGATTCGAGAGGGAAAAGCAGACGTAACGGGCGATTTATTAATTTTTTGTTGTGTAGCTGAAGAATGACTGAGCGGCAACGACCATCGGATCCGTGCTTCAAATCTATGATTTTTGCTAACTTCCAACTGTTACGGGGTAAATTGTCTTTCACTATTACGATGGTTCCCACTGCCGGTGTCAAGGGGCTGCCATTGCGATGTTGGGTAGGTTTAGACTGGGATCGCACACCCAGAAGATATTGATTTTTCCAAATCGTCCAAAAATTGTCCAGCATGCCTTGAATCCTCTTCCACTCAAGGATCAGCTGATCAGGAGTCGAGATTGTAGGGCAATTACCCTTCACGATCCGAAATCTTGGAACCTGAGGTTTTGGACCCAGTGTGATGGAGTCAGTGGTGGAATTGACATGTCCGATTCGGAGTATAGCAAAGGGCGGGAGTTGACAATCGCTGAAACTTCGAGGATAATTGTTTGTAGCTCCATCAATGACACGCATCGAGCATCGAACACTTTTTTCAGTGCAGACTTAACAATTCCCACCATCCTTTCATAGAACCCGCCCATCCAAGGCGAAAGTTCTGTGATAAATTTCCATTCGATTCCACGGGTTGCTACGAAGTCGACTACGGTTGAATCAAGTAATACAGTGCGCCACAACTTGGAAAACATAGCATTGGCGGCTATGAATTGCTTAGCGTTGTCCGAAACAATAAGGCGTGGTTTGCCAAATCGTGCGAAAAATCGTCGTAGACACAAGATGAATTGATGAGCATTCATTTGCTCGACGATTTCCAAGTGCACTGCTCGAATCACAGTACACGAGAACAAACATACCCAAACTTTGGTGAGTGTCTTGTCTGGTGATTTAATCAACAAAGGGCCGAGATAATCAATCCCAACACAAGAAAAGGGTTGGCAGCGGTTCACTCGAAATTCCGGCAACGGCGGAAGGTTTTGCTCTTGGAAGCAACCGCCATGAGCAATACGACAGATCATACACGCCTTGATCACACGCTTTACCTGTGCACGACCGGATGGGATCCAATACTGATATCGAAGTTGGGACAACGTATGAGCTGTCCCTGCATGACACAGACGACGATGAATGTCATCAATGACGAGGTCTGTGAAGTGATTGGACTTCGGCAACGATTTTGGATATTTGGCGTCATCATCAAGATCAGCATATTGCAGTCGACTACCACAACGGATAAACCCTTCCTGATCCACAAACAGTTGGAGGGCCTTAAATGAATGGGGAAATTTGCCTTTTCTTCCTTTGGAAAACATGTTGGGGAAGCCTGTTTGTTGCACGCGACGCTCCCAGAATGCTTGGGATTCAGATAATTCGGCAGCGGTTAAAGGGCCAGACACCGATTTCTTCTGACAATTGTTAATGAATCGCCGAATCCATGCAGTAACCCGTATCAAATGGGTCAACCGAGAGAATCGATCAATCACAATGATGTCATCTGGCGCAGGTCCTTCAGCATTGTGTTGGATACTGCCGGTAGAAGGGTCATTCGAGTCATTAAGCAACGATACGGAACCGTCTATGTTCTCTGGCCACGAGTCACGAATGAGCCAATCAGGACCGTTCCACCAGAGATGATTGCTCATTAGTGAATTCAATGTGCAACCACGAGACGACAAATCAGCTGGATTACACTCGGTTGGAACGTAACGGAAGGTAATATCGCTGTGTGAGTTGATTTCGCGAATTCGATTCTGCACAAACACAGTGGAAATTGACTCCTTTCGTTGCCAATGCAATACGCATTGAGAATCCGACCACACGATTTTGCTATCAATAGTAAGTTTCAATTGTCGAGCAACAAATTGTATCAGGCGGGTGCCGATCAACAAGGCCATCAGCTCCAGTCGTGGAATTGACAAGCGTTTGACAGGAGCGACTCGTGATTTGGCAAAAACTAGACGTGCGGTGACACCATTAGCAGTCTGTGTACGAAGATAGATGGCGGCAGCGAACGCCTTTGCAGACGCGTCACAAAACGCGTGTAGCTGGTATGTTCCGTCGGCTGGAGTCGATGGACCGATATAGCGAGTAATTTTGTGCTCGGCGATGCCTTGGAGACTTGATGCGCAGCGTTTCCACTGCTCGATAATAGCTGCCGGAAGCTCGTCGTCCCAGCCATATTTTTCGAGCCAAAGGGTTTGGATCAATATTTTCCCAACAACAGTGACGGGTGAGAAATATCCACATGGGTCGAACACGCTGGCCAGGCATTTCAGCATCAACCTCTTCGTCGCCACCGAGGATAAATCGGCATTGAACGAAGAACAAGACAGCGTGTCAAATTTGGTATTCCACACTAACCCGAGTACCTTCGTGATATCAGATTTCCCACGATCTTCCGGAGCAATGGATTCCTGCAATGTCTGACTGTTAGAGAACCATTCTCGAAGATTCATTGCAGCATCATTAAATATTTGTTTGGCAGACGTGTAAAACTTGATGGCGGCTTCATCCGACGATGCACCGGTAATTACATTGTCCACGTAAACGTTTTTACGGATTCGATCAGCAACGGGGTCACTAGACTGTTGCAGGTGATGCTGGATCACTGCCGCCAGGAGAAAGGGACTAGCAACAGCTCCGAAGCAAACACGGGTGAAGCGATAGGTGATGATGTTGTTGCCGTAAGGTGGGCGGTTTCGATCTTCGACCCACAAAAATCTAGCGACATCTCGTGAGGGCACATCAAGTCCAACTTGCAGAAATGCCTTCTCGATGTCACTTACCAATCCGACTGGCGACAAACGAAAACGGATGATGAGACCACATAAATCGTCCAGAATTACTGGACCACGGTACATGCAGTCGTTAAGACTGGGACTGTCCTTACTGGCTTTGGCGGACGCATCATAGACTATGCGCACTTTGGTGGTAGCTTTAGATGGTGTAACAACGGCATGATGTGGTATATAATGTGTTGTGTGGCCAGGTTCATCATCTGTAACACGCTCGATGATTCCCTTTGCTTCCTGATCCACGATGATTTGTTGGTAGGCGTCGAACAGCTGGGAATCAGGAACAACCCGTTTCAGTGTGGAAATAAGACGTTTTTTTGCGAGATATTGATTCGTTGGAAGGGGCGGAGCATCTGCCTTCATTGGCCAAGAAACTTGATATCGACCGTCAATGCGTTGAATCGATTTATTAAACAAGCGCACAGCTTCTTCATCTTCATTGGATGACGCGGGAGGCTTTACACCGATGTCCTCCAAATTCCAAAACTGCTCGATGGCAACGTTGGTGTCCGGAGTAGCGGACAAGTGCATCGCTGTGACGTCGTGTGGGTTGGACTTTTCAGAAGTAACGATCTTCCCCGAAGCGATAAATCCGAGAGTCGACGATACGAAAAGTAGTCCATCGGAACACTGCACGCGAGCCGTGCCGACAAAATCGTAATAATAGTCGAGCCCAATTAAAATGTCAACAGGCACCATTTCCGTTTGCTGAGCAATTGGTTCCGCAAGAACGAGTTGTTTGATCATTGGATACCTTGTAGAGTCGATTGCAATCTTCTGGATTGGACAAGAAATTTCGTCGATGACGTTGGCGGTGATGGTCTTAGTTGATCCATTGCTGAGGATAACGTGAAATCGGGCAATTTCATACTTCTTAGTTTTTCGCTTTGTGTCCGCAAAACCGGCGGTCGATATGTATTCAGTGCCCAACATGCGGGCCCCGATTTGCTTCACTAAACGAGTGGTGATAAAAGTCCGAGAACAGCCGGTGTCGAACAAAAGTCTAGCTGTAGATCTGCGTAAACCTTCTATTGGGGCAACAGCAGTTTGCAGGACGACCTTTTCACCGTGTGACAACAATGACATATTTGCTGGCGTCACAATTCGTGACGGATCAGACCCGTGTGTTATTAAAGCCGAATCCGGCTTAACAGCCATTTCATCAGATTTGAATTTGGACAGACACATGCTGCGATGATGTGTTGATTTTTTGCAATACACGCATGGGCGAGAGTGTGGACAAGCTTTCACCAAGTGTCCTGTTTTGAGGCAGACAAAGCATGCATTGCCAATACGTTTACGCCGAGAGGGAACATCGGGGTAGGTGGCACACTGGTCGCTGAAATGTGCTTCATCGCAATAGGCGCATCGTGGGCCTTTAGGCTTTCCGTTGGTGTTGTTTGTTAGAAGTGATGCAGAACCACCCGACAAAGATTTCGGACGAGACGAGGTATTTTGCTGGCCAGCACGCTGCTGAGAGGTGCTCCCTGAATGACGGTCCGATGGGGCCTTCGGTCCAAACGTCCGTTGACTGAAGTCCCGAGCTCGAATTTCACTCTTCAGCGATTCTCTGAGATTGCCAAGAGTCCAGGGCTTCGAACCATTTTGACGATATAATTCCATTTTGACAAATGTTGGCAGCTTAGATAAGATTATGGGTGTAAATACCTGTCCAAAGGTATCTTCTGGCAGTCCCAAGGCTTTGAGGCTACGAATATGGCGCTCACATTCGTCGTATGTAGTCTGCAGTTTTTGGGCGTCATGCGTCACGACGGGAAGGGCTAGCATGGATTCAAAATGTGTAAATATCGCTACCTGTTTATTACCAAACCGTTCCTTAAGAATCTCAACCACCGAATCATAATTCTCAGTGGTAAGCCTAAACCCATCAACCACTCGCAACGCTTCCCCGGCCAAATACCCTTTTAAATACTTAAATTTATCGATAGTAGAAAGGTCTAAATTTGTATCGATTGTTGAACTGAAAGTGTCCCAAAACTCATCCCACTTTAGGGGGTCCCCCCTAAATGGTGTTATTTCGAGCTTGGGTAACTTTACCGAAGCGTTATGAGAGTGCCCGAAAGATGTATTGTTAGCCGACCCACTAGGTGACCCCGTAACCGGTAATGTAGAAACGGAATGAAAAAGTTTTATCTTAGTTTTTAGTTTAGACAAAGTGTTCAAAACAGATTCATCAATTTCACTCGACTTCTGAATTTCAGAAGAAATATCGTTATCAGTGGTTAGGCTTGCCAAAATTTCATCATTAAGTGTTTCCAAGCGTGCCCGATAGTCGATTAGTTTTTCAATACATACTTCGGCTTCTTCAATAGTGTTTGAGGTTACTACATTCCCTATTTGATTAGAATTTTGAATTTCTTTAGTAACATTAGCACGCACTGCACCACGCTGTTTTATACGTGTAGCTATCGTTTTTGAATCCATTTAAAGCGAGTATTCTAATAGTACATAGCGCAAAATAATTATACTATACACTGGCCGATTGTCCGTTGATTCTCAAATCTGAGAATGTGGCGATCCACAAACAGCTTGATGCAACACGGAGAGTTTGAAATCTCAAACAAACAGAAGCGAGGTAGAGCAATTCTTAGCAACTGGTTCGATAGTGGCGAAGGACCATGTAGAATATTTGTGGCGATGCGATAATATATGAATTGAATGCAATTGGTCGATATAATAATTTGCAATACGCAAACGAAAGACACACAACTCGGCTATTTGGCTCAATCAAATTACAAATTCATTGGTTTAATTAATATGAACTTATGGACGAATGTGTAACTGCTTATACAGTGAGGTTTCTGACCTCTGAAAAATAATAATCTTTCTTCCTTCAACGCTATGTATATATATATATATGATAATTATATAACTAAATGTAAATTTTCAAGCATAAATTTCCTAGCTACAGGAAAAATTCAGAAGAGCGTTTATGCAAATCAACCAGAATTTCGATAGATTTGACAATAGTAACATGGGCCGTCCCAGCTGTCCCGCAGTCCCATTCGTCCGGGCTGTCTGCTGTCAAGGCTGTCCCATTGCCCTGCTGTTCCGCCATCTTATTATTCCGGCTGTCCACGCTGTCCCAGCTGTCTCAGCCGTCTCAGCTGCCTCAGCCGTCCCAGCTGTCTCAGCTGTCCCGGCTGTCCCAGCTGTCCCTGCTGTCCTGGCTGTCCCGTTGTTCCATTGTCCCATTGTCCCACTGTCCCGTTGTCCCGCTGTCTCACTGCCCCATTGTCCCACTGTCCCATTGTTCCCACTGTCCCGTTGTCCCACTGTCCCGTTGTCACACTGACCCGTTGTCCCAGCTGTCTCATTGTCCCACAGTCCCGTTGTCTCAGTGGCCCGGCTGTCCCGCTGCCCCACTGTCCTGTTGTCCCACTGTCCTACTGTCCCGTTGTCCCACTGTACTACTGCCCTCACTGTCCCGTTGTCCTATTGTCCCACTGTCCTACTGTTCCGCACTCCCACTGTCCCGCTGTCCCACTGTCCCGCTCTCCTACTGTCCCGCTGTCCTACTGTCCCGCTGTCCCCCTGTTCAGCTGTCCCGCTGTCCCAGTGTCCTGCTGTCCCACTGTCCCGTTGTCCTATTGTCCCACTGTCCTTCGGTCTCGCTCTCCCACTGTCCCGCTGTCCCGCTCTCCTCCTGTCCCGCTGTCTCACTGTCCCGGGTCCAGTTGTCCCACTATCCCGCTGTCCCACTGTCCCACTGTCCTGCTGTCCCGCTGTCCTACTGTCCCACTGTCCCGCTGTCCTACTGTCCCACTGTCCTGCTGTCCCGCTGTCCCACTGTCCTGCTGTCCCGCTGTCCTATTGTCCCACAGTCCTACTGTCCCGCTCTCCCACTGTTCCACTGTCCCGCTGTCCCACTGTCCCGCTGTCCTACTGTCCCGTTGTCCTACTGTCCCGCTGTCCTACTGCCCCGCTGTCCCACTATCCCGGGACAGCGCGACGACCCTCAGCGTAACATGGACCGATATTACAATGTTTCCTTAAATATATCTGGTCGTGTAAAATTTTTTTCGGGTGCTAGATAAATATCCAATGTAAATAACAAAGGCGGAACAGTAGTATATATAAACATTGTCCTAAGCCTACGCGTGGGATGAGCTTATACATAAAGCTTGAGAAAAGCAAGAAAAATTGGTCTGACGCTTAAAGTTACTCTATTAAACGGAATATTCAAGATGTTCCTCATTTATACTCGAAATATAATATACAATGGAACGCACGATTTTGTTGTTCAAAACACATTTACCGAACCTCCGGCAAAAATTCTACCGGAGCCGTAGCCTGAGGCCGATTCGTTACCGGAGCCGGAGCCGGAGCTGACCTGTGGTTCTATCTTGATATCAGGACATAGTTTCTTAAATAATCTATTTCATGTACTAACTAAGTTATGTAGACTTAGGCTACCACGGACAGTATAGCTTGTTATAAGTTATCAGTTAAAGGACACACTCTTGCATAACCTTGCAGTACCGTTGAAGTTTCGGGAAAATGGGAAAACGGGACAGCTGCAAATTTTCACTGGGAAAACGGGACAATGGGACAGGTTTGTTTCGGACAAATGGGAAAATGAGACAGCTGCAAATTTTTCCTGGAAAAACGGGATAACGGGACAGGCCTATTTCGGTCAAATGAGAAAACGGGATAGCTGCAAATATTTTTCTCTGGGAAAAAAGGACAGGATTGTTTCGGACAAATGGGAAAACGGGACAGCTGCAAATTTTCGATGGAAAAAGGGACAATAAAAGACAGACCTGTTTCGGGCAAATGGAAAAACGGTACAGGTTTGTTTCGGGCAAATTGGAAAACGGGACAGGTTTGTTTCGGCCAAATGGGAAAACGGAACAACTGCAAATTTTCGATGGGAAAACGGGACTATGAGACAGGTCTGTTTCGGGCTAATGGGAAAACGGGACAGCTGCAAATTATCGATATGAAAACGGGACAATAGGACAGGCCTGTTTCGGGCAAATGGAAAAACGGTACAGGTTTGTTTCGGGCAAATGGAAAAACGGGACAGCTACAATTTTTCGCTGGGAAAACTGGAAAGGTTTGTTTCGCGAAAATGGAAAACAGGACAGCTGCATTTTGGCTGAGCAAACGGGACTGTGGACAGGCCTGCTTCGGGCAAATGGGAAAACGGAACAGGTGCAATTTTTCTGTGGGAAAACGGGTAAGCGGGTAAGTTTTTTTGGGGCATATGGGAAAACTGGACAATAGGACAGGCCTGTTTCGGGCTAAATGGAAAAACGGGTCAGCTGCAATTTTTCGCGGGGAAAACGGGAAAGGTTTGTTTCGCGAAAATGGGAAAGGTTTGTTTCGCGAAAATGGGAAAACAGGACAGCTGCATTTTTGGCTGGGCAAACGGGACTGTGGACAGGCGTACTTCGGACAAATGGGAAAACGGAACAGCTGCAATTTTCGGTGGGAAAACGGGTACTGTAGTGACCCGAATAAGAGGGGGGACTGATATTTATTTGGCCTCTCCAAAGGGTACTCCCTCTGTTATTCAGTTACGGACTGTTATTTATTTTTAATCCACGCTCCGTCGCCCTTCGTTACTGATGTTATCCGTTCACTTAAACGTTTATTTGTCTTGTGTCATTAGCTTGAGCTGTCAATGTTACTTTAAACACCGTCCCATTTTCCCGGGACAGAAATGTACCAGGAGAACCAGTCCCTTTTTCCTGGGACAGCAATGTACCAGGAGTACATTCAAAAAATATAATTGGGACAGCGGGACAGTTGGGACAGATGAGACAGTGGGACAGATGGGACAGTTGGACAGATGGGACAGATGGGACAGTTGGGACAGATGGGACACTTGGGACAGTTGGGACAGATGGGACAGTTGGAACACTTGGGACAGATGGGACAGCGGGACAGATGGGGCACTTGGGACAGTTGGTGACAGGTGGAACAGTTGGGACACTTGGGACAGATGGGACAGTTGGGACAAACGGGACAGATGGGACAGATGGGACAGTTGGGACAGATGGGACAGATGTGGCAGTTGGAACACTTGGGACAGATGGGATCTATGGGACAAATGGGACGGCGGGACAGTTGGGACAAACGGAACAGATGGGACAGTTGGGACAAACGGGACAGATGGGACAGGTGGGACAGTTCGGACAGATGGGACAGATGGGACAGTTGGGACACTTGGGATACTTGGGAGAGATGGGACAGATGGCACAGATGGGACAGTTGAGACAGATGGGACAGTTGGGACAGATATATATAAACATAAATATATATAATATTTATATTTATATATCCTACGTAAGTATATCTGCCAGTGCATATGTAAAGAGGAGCGCATAAGTGTGCACTCCGGGTATATTTGTGTCCCGGGAAATTAGGACGGTCTTTATAGTAACATGGGCCGCTTGAGCGATAATGCAAGGTTATACTTATAGGAATGTACTTTCAAACTTTAAGTACGCTTTAAAGTTTCGAACACAAATTATGGATCATTCACGTAATAATGCGCGCATAGTTGTAAAAAATTGTCCACCCACCCCCATAGTACCAGTGTCAAAAAACGATACTATAACGAGGGCCTGATGACAACACACACCCTGTCCTTATAGAACCGGTTTTGTCCTGACAATGTTCCAAGGGAGTAGTGACAAAACTTAGTCCCTCGGTAGGGACTACTGACAAAACGCGGACTCACGCTACAGCGTCGTTTCTACTAAATAAATTTTAATTTTTTGTGCATAGCTTCTGCTAAAACAAATGTACAACAAAAGTCCCTTCAAACAGTGTCTGGTTACAGTGTAAGGACAATAAGCACAGAGTTCTATGAGTGTAGTGACATTGGAGACCCTGTATGTAGGATGTCTGCTTTGTCCATAAATTCTGCAAAGAGGCTAGTTCTAAATATAACATCCTTCCTACAGATTTCCTGAAAACGACAATGGTCCTTACCCAGACCTGGACAATTTTTTACACTAGTGCGCGCACTATTATGTAGATGACCCATTATTTTGTCATGGAGTCATTAATGTGCTACAATTATGGTTAATTGACGTTTATGGACTTTAATTAGGGTTTAGGGACTGTATCCGCTTACGGACTCTTATTAGGGATACGGACTCCAATTGATTCGGACTTAAAATGGGGACATCCTCGGGTAAGGTATGTTTCGGGCAAATGGGAAAACGGGACAGCTGCAAGTTTTCGATGGGAAAACGGGACTATTTCGGGCAACTGGGAGGAAACAGGAATGGTTTGTTTCGGGCAAATTTGAAAACGGGACAGCTGCCGTTTCGTTGGGAAAACGGGACAGTGGGACAAGCCCGCTTCAGGTGGGAAAAGGAACATCAGCAATTTTTCGTTGGGAAAACGGTACAGTTTGTTTCGGGCAAATGGAAAACCGGATAGCTGTAAATTGTCGCTGGAAATTTGGACAGGCTATTTCGTGTAAAAGCATAACTGGACCGCTGCAATTTTTCACTGAAAAACGTGGACAGGTGTGTTTCTTGCAAATGGGAAAACGGGACAGCCACAACCTTGGCAGCCACAGCTGACTTTTATATCATTGCATAAATAGCAGGCTTTCCATTCTAGACCACAGTTTTTTGCTTAGGTTTAGACTTTGGGCTTCGGAATACGCTTTATCTACTATTATGGCCCTTGGTTACTCGGTTATTCTTGCGGCCTGTCATGTTTTGAAAGCCATTAGGTTTTAGATTCTAGATTATATTTTTTGCTTAGACTTAGGCTTACGCTTACGCTTAGGCTTGGGCTTAGGAATACGCTTAATATACTGTTTATGCCCCTTAAAGTAACACTGGCCGAAAGAATCAAGATATTAGAGATCAACATGAAAAATCTGAAGTGAAGTTAGCGAGAAGCCGAAACCATTTCAAAATGACGCAGTTTTACATTCGAACTAGCCAGGATGAGATATTCATTTTGGGGGCCCCTAAATAGGGGTCGTGTGGACAGCTGCTCCGGCTCTGGAAGTCAATTCATCGAATTTTCTTCATTATTATTTTATATTTTTGGAGCAGTACAACTGAGGCACATCAATAATGTTCATCGAGTTTTTTAATTTTTACAGTATAAAATCATTTTTAAAGTCGGAAGTATTTTTTTGTCCGCAACGACGCATTGAATTAAGGGTAGTGAAACTTGTATATTCATATCCTAGCTAGTATCGTTAGTGTGCGAAAAACGTCAAAAAACAAACTTGACCGTCGATGTGAAAGATGGCAATTGTTCAAGAGTTTTTAGTCGATGTGAAAGATGGCAGTTGTTCGAGAGCTTTTATGAGCAAAAGCTCAGATGAACCATTAATACATTATTTTACAGGTATGGCGAGTCACAAGCTACTCATATTAAAAAGGTTCCACAGTTGGGGCTCAATCTTTATTTTTCAATTCAGAACTTTGATATTGCATATATGAAGTTCCTGACCAATCCAACATGAACTGGTCTGGAGATCTTCACGTTTCACACTTGTTTAAGCATTGAACCAGATCACTTTCGGTTTGAATTAGGGCACCGTTGTTCATAGGTAATTGTGTTTGTTTTGTTTCAGTTGTTTTACTTACTAGGTAATATTTTGTATTTAAAACCGACAGCATTAGGAAATCTTCTATGTGGGCGTTTTGTCTCAATGCTACTATTATATGTACAATACAACGATCTGCAGCTTTCTTATCACCTCCGTTAAATATTTATACGCAGTTTTCTCTTGTCAATGCGCAGATGAACTAGGTTGGCGTGAAAGGGTGAAGGGTTCTGGGCTAATATTTTCTCTAATATTGTCTTAGTAAGTAACGTGCAATGACTGTACTTACTCGAGATGACGGTCGTGACTCCAGTTTGAGTGGGCGTAATAATCACCAGGGTAATAACTCATCCAATAACAGCAGTAGTGATGGAAACAGGCAAGCTGACCCATTACCAAACGGTGAGCAACATAATCATGAAGCAGGAGTGGTCAGCCCACAACGGCCCGTCAACGGATTGCCGCGCGCGTCTCCAGTACCGGACGGGGTTGCCAATGAAGTAATGGCTGCGGTAGCAGCGGCAGCTGCTGTTAATTGGGAAGCAGAGGACGCATTTTCGTTCGAAGATTCGGAGCGATTTGAAGGTGATGTTTTGTTAGGATGTGTTTAAATTACGAGTTACTGGCCGGGGCTGTAATCTTAACCCGGGACCGGTACCAACCAAAGCCAATGAATATTCTGTAGGAACGTATATATGCATTTGCTAGGTATTTTTGTGAAAATTGCACATTATTGCTAGACAGACGTGTTTTGTTAAAAATAAAACATTGAGGCGAATCTTGCTACGTATCTGATATATATGTAGTCGGGCTTGAAATTCGCGCGCTATTTTGGGGAAACAGTTTTATAACTTGCGCTAGATTTAAAAGAAAGATTTTCTTGTCGATACAGTGTGTGCGGACTATATCGGACATAGGTACAAACCAGTTTGTGTTTATGCCACAAGATGTATTCGGATATCAGCCACAAGATGGTAAACTTAGTGGTACAGGATACATTATATATATCGTATTAGTCGTATTTTCTCTAATCCGCGATTAATACGACGCCTGCGGCATAATTTTGAAGCACCCAAAGTTTTTCACTTTGTGTTGCATAATGTTGATTTTATGGTTGCTGAAGCGAAATTTGGTGAGTTTGTCAGTTTAAAATTCCTGCAAAAATTTAATTCCTGTTTCCGTTCATGGATTCTGAGATGCGGGTACCGTAATTTTACGGTTTTATGGCTACATTTAAATATTTGAAACACTGTCTTTGCAAAATTACGTCTGAAAATTAAAAATTAAACAGAAACAACAAGGCCTTTTCTCGCAAGTGGGGTTTTCCTCTTCGAGGCTTTTCGGTAATTTGTCAACCGGGACCGGGATAAAGCATACGTAATTTATTGCACTAGGTTATGCTGGATAGTGTTAATCTAGTTATTTTGTTTCTCATAGAGATCGTTACTGGAGTAAAAATTTGTGCTGGGCTGGCCCTGGAAAATCAACGGTTGAACTCGGCCCCGGTGCCAGACTCAGAAGCATCTCAAGTTTAGATCCGAACAACACTGATTTTAGCGCATCAACTGCTTTTGCAGCTATTTACGCAATACATACGTACGTATTAGATCAGTGCTTGCAGATGATTCAATATGTTCGTGGTTGAGTGAGCCAGAGTCGTTGAATAATAACTGGACCGGTTGGGCGACAACTCACAAAAGCGGGGGAATTGGTGGCGGTGGAGGTCCTGCAGGAAACGTAGGGGTTGGGACTTCTGGGCCAAATGGTTTGTCAAGAGGAAACTCGTCGACTACAGGCGCAGGTGGTGCGTCTGTTGCCGGAGGACCGTCAGGATTGCCCGTGTCGTTAACGTACAACGGTGGTATTGGCGTTGGATATGACATATGCGGCCAATTTATAACTGGAAACCAAGCTAATGATGCCGGCCATGGGTTAGAAACGACGGCACGTAATATTGGTACAGCAGCAGGGAGTTGTTTTGCTGGAAATAGAAAGAGTAAGTTTGTTTAATAGTAGTGGTTTATGAATACTTCATTTTTGTAGCCAAAAGTGTTTCAGGAGTCAAACTCAAAATCCTCAACTTAGGGGTTTATATGTAGGTTTTATAGATATGGTTTCAGTTTGCAACACAGGAAAACCCCTTTCGAAATTTTTTGTAGAATGCAACACTCCTTTCAAAACCAAATTTTGAGGGAAGAAATTAATGGCAACTTCTTTATTTGAAATTGGAATGCCACCAATTTCAAATAAAGTATGAAAAGGTTCCTAATCATTTTGTAGAGTATCTAATTTAAGGGCGAATTTGCTTTTCCGCGAGCTGCAAAACCTCGATATCTTCGATATCTAATACGTAATATTTAGAATTTGCTGAGCGGTATTTTCAGGAAGTATTTTGCCTCTTGTTGAACTTTGCACTCAGACAGTGGCACAATTGATGCCGTTTGAAGTTGTCGAATGCTTTGTGCCTCCGGTACCAGAAAATTTGCAAATTCGCATTGCGTTTTGGAGTTTTCCAGAAAATGAAGCTGATATTAGGTGAACAATGTTGAGTTGTAAATTAGTCATACAGTACGTAGCACTTATCCGACGGCAGTAGTTTGTTTTACATGTGCCTATCCAGTACCATAAGTGTTTTTCCACTTCGGGAGTTTTGTCAATGGGTTTTTAGTGTAGCACAAGAAATGCCTTTCGAAAATTTTTTATAACGTAATACTTTTTTCAAAGTGTTGGAAACACATGTTAGTTTACTAAAGACATCTGGGAGCAATAGAGAAAAATTGTTCGTGGCGTTGTAAATCTCGTTGATCAGCAGTCCTTTTTGGATTCTGTGTTTCTTTCCCGAAAAAAGATTCGGGGTGTGCACTGTTAATGGAATTGCACCGACAGCTACGGAGGACAAATTTTTGTCCAGGGTTGCCATAGCTTGTGCGTATATATATGACCGGCATGCCTACGGATCGTATACTGCATATTTATTTATTTCGAATTAGAGTAATAACTATACATATTCAACCATTTGATAATTGGATAGCAACAACTATGCTGTGTGTTATATACGTGCGGAACGTTTTAAGTTGTGACAAAACATTTCTGTTTCTATTATCTATAAACAAGTTGGAAGCAATGAAATTATTATATTTTACAGTGGCTCGGAATTCACCCTTTAGTGTTGACGGGTTTTATAAATTACGTATCATTGCATAGAAATCGTTTAGAGTTTTTATGAGCACAGTTGCTGCAACTCGTGCTCATGCGTATTCTCAAATACGTTATTCAACTATCACCACACCAGCTAGCGATGAGTTTTCAAACTCACGAACCCCTACAAATGCGGATATCACCAACTGGTAGCAGGTGCTACACACATTTGAAAATGTGTTTAGCTGTGCTTGTTAGAACGTGGGGTTTTAGTTTTGCAGCAACAAAATGCTCGCTCGGCTGTGTGTATACTGCGAAGCATACAACTAACTGACCTGATGACATGATACTTTATTTAGAATTTTACCGTGAAATCGTATTTAAATATCTTTGGGTTTTGTCGTTAAGTGGATTATTGTTAGACTTTGTGTCAGTTTGGTTTATTTGGTGGTTTAGATTATATTCGTGTTTGGCGAACGGAAATGTTGACGAATATCAAAAAGGCGAACATTTATACAGAATTCACGCGGTGAAAGACGCTTTGCAAATTGGTTTGTTGTTTGGATAACAATCAAATTTACCATGTGTATTTTGTAGGGTTAATTGCATGCGGGTTATTTTGCTACAGCTAAAAGAAAGTGTGATAGGTGAGCAATATTCGCGCAATATTTAGCTTAGATGGGAAAATTTAGATCTGATAGCAGCAAATTTGGTCGGTGGAAATTAAGATATTTTGTTAAAAATGACGATAAAAATGAAATAGATCTCATTAGTATATTATGCAAAGCTTGACATTCGCCAAAAAACCATCGAAGATAATTTCACGTCCGTGGATTATGAAAATGTAAAATACAGCTGATAAAGTGAATAGTTTGTTTGTTTCAGGATTTCACTTGAGCGCTCGTGTAGAATTGCCGTGTCCAGTCGGAACTAGCGGGGCAGGCAATAGTCGTAGCGGTGCTGCTCACAGTTCGTCGCTTATTGGTGCCCATTATGCCAGTAGCGGTGTACATTCTGGCCACAATCATTCACATCAGCATCATCATTTAACTAGCGGGCGTATGGTGATTGGAACATCTTCCGGGCAACAACAACAACAACATAACAATAATATGCATAATAACACAACTAACAATAATACGTCTACAGGATATAATCAGCATCATAGTAACATGGTATCTGGTTCGAATTATCGAAACACAGGAAATAGTATGGGTTGTGGGGTAGAATTAGCTGGGAGCGGCGCTGTTGCAAGTTCTGTGGGGAGTCATGTTAATTGTACGACCATAGGTACCGCCAGTTATTGTGCTACCACCCAGGCTGCAATGCATTCTGCGTGTGGGCCGAGTTATGATGTCGCAGTTACTATTGACCGTAAGCATATTACTTCGGTGTCATGTAGTTGTGTGACGGCCGCCGCTGCCGCAAGTGCTGCACATCGCGGTGCAGCTTCAAGTATGATGCCCTATGCAAAAACGAACGCTGCAGCATGGTGCGCACACGTGGTTGCTGTTTGCTTGCATCGGATTAATAGGGTACGTTTGTTGTTGGAACTGGAAGCGGATAGTGAAGGTTTTGGTGCTAACTGGATAGTGCCATTTTTGGGGTGCAATTGTAAATTGTTGTCTATTATATATAGTAGGCTCTACTTTATTTTTTCTATTAAAAATTTGATGTTGGCTAAAATTTTTGTGTACACATTATTGTTATGCGGTGTCATGCGACAATTCACTTGTGTTACCGTAGTGTGCCGAAAGACGCGAACGGTGCTAGACGGCATGGCAATTATCAAAAAGTGTAACTCTACCTTTGTACAGTTACCACTGCCATTGTTCGATTATTTACTTGCTACTTGCGTTTACAGAGCGATGCAGTTGCGTTTCGTGCCCCGGTGTCTGAATCGCTCTCTGGCTTAGAACGTGATCAGCTCCAGAAGTTTGCTCAATATTTAATCAATGAACTTCCTCATACGGTTAGTTGCGTATCAGATTTCCATTGGCATTTCTGTTCCGGCCTGAATTTCAGTAAAAATTCAATTCCTGTTCCTGTTCCTGCTTACAAAGATGCAGGAACCGGAATTTTAACGGTTGTGAGCCAAATTATATATAATCATCTAAATATTGAAAACTTTGTCTTTGAAAATTATTGCGAAATTAGTGCTTTTAATATTAGTTCAATTTTGTTAATAAACTGTTTGTAATATCTTTTAGCACAACTTGATGATGATGATATAGCAGAAAATTTGGTTAAACAGCCATTTTTTCGCTTATTAAACATTTAGTATATAAGGTTGAAATCGAAGTGTTACTTAATTTAGAGCTTTAATATGTTTTATAGATCTTACCGACTGCTCAAAAATTGCTTGACGAATTGCTAGACAGTAGATGTACGAGCTGTATTAATCAGCAATCTGGCGCGCCAGGTATAGTATGATTGAGCGAACCGTTTTATGTTTTGTGTTCGGGTTCGAAAGGTGGATGTCCGTTTGGTCCGTATGTCCGACGCGAACCTTAGAAACCACTGAATAGATTTTGACAACTTTTTTATTTGTCAGCTTGGCATTTTTGTGTTAAAGTTCATAGCTTTGGATTATCTATAGGCAATTTTGCATATTTTGTTGTGAGTAAGAACTTTTCGCATTATATCACTAGTTATTAGGTTTACAAGCGATGTGATTTCAGCATGGAAGAGTTTTTGGTGACAGAGAATTTTCATAAAACATGTAAATCTCTAAAAAGGCTGTTCATGTAGTTACATACTCTCTAATTAGCATAATATTAGCTATAAAAACGGCCAGTTAACGTATTTTTACCATAGTGAATATCTTTTTATCAGCGTTTTGCGCTGTGGATCATGCGGCTTTCGAGTGTGGAAAATCTAAATATGGCGTTGAGAATTTGACACGCTTGCAAATTATTTTGCTGCACGCTAAGCATATTATTCATGGTAATAATCGCAGCAGAGATTATGATGTTATTATGTATCGATTATTCTAGTATTTATAAGTAATGGGCTGAGGAATTTTGTGGCACGGGAAATTCAAAGTGACCTTTACAAGTTGAAACACTTCCAACCAACATGCCACTTACTAAGTACTATATTACGTATACATCAGTAACAGAGATGGGAGTCTCAATGAAGATGATGAGACTGAGACTGAGACAGTCTCGAATACTTTGACACGGAGAATTGAGACATTTTTGAGAGTTTCAGAAATTTTTTGCACCAATACCGGAACACTTCTGAGAATTTCTAAATCACAAGTTGTGAAGGTCCTATTTCGCTGAAAAACCCTTAACTATATGAGATTGAGAATGAAAACAACGTAAATTCGGTATATTTATTTATTTTTGGCACTTAATATACCAGGGTGTACCCGCAATTCCGATTCTGATTAGAATTCCGATTCAAAACAAGTTCGATTCTGATTCTTATATTTATCGCAGATCGCAGAATAAAAATTGCACTGTCGCAGAAATTATATTAGTGATACTGGCTGGCTTTTTGCACTATAAACTTTATAATATTTGAAATTTCATACATATGAACTGCCACATAGGCAGTAAAAGTTTGGAGACTTAAGTTCAGTAAAATTTTGTGGACTCACAGACTAAATATAGCACATCGTTCAGTTGAATATTTATGAATTTTTACACAAAATAGAATTGAGTGTATCACAGTTCGCTTTTAAAAACAAACCTTGTGACAATCTTGCGGTCGTAAGTCTATTCAGCAAGTCGCTATACAGCCACAGTTTCCTAGTAACAGTCATGAATATTAATAAAAATTTTTGTCACAACTGGCACTCCTTGCTGGCATCAATATCGGAGTCTCAGGTTTTTAAACCTGAGACTTTTCAAAAGCTGAGACTAAGACTTGGACCGAGATTATGCGAGTCTCAGAAATTTTCGAAAGTTGAGACTGAGACTGACATTGAGACTCCAATCATTAATCAGCAAAAACAAAACAGCATTTAAGTACCTTTCAGTACCTTTTACTGTATTTTTTGGTCGTGAAAAACAAATATTTGACGTTGGGATATAAGTAGACCACACCGCGGTTCACTCCTAAAACGTAGTTCCCTTACCACGGGTTTTATTTTTGTTGGATATTTTCTGAGGCCAAGCATAAGGTTAGAACACATGCGATGGAATAACGTTGACCGTTGAAGTGGGATTGGAGATAAGTTGGTTGCATTGAGAACTATTATTGATCGAAGCGAAACTGAGGTTTTGGACCGGTGGATAGATGTCCGTTTGTCCGTCCGAAAAGAATCTCAGGAACGGCTGAACCAATTTTGATAAACTTTTTTGTTTGAAAGCCAATTATCCTGGGATGTTAAACTCGCATTGGGGTTGTAAAATTTTGAGTTGTTTAGTAGCTACAGGCTAATTTGCATACGTAATTAACTAAGCCTAAATTAGGACTTTCTACAATATTTCACTTATTATTACAGTTAGAAGCAATCTAATTTTAGCATTGAAGGGTTTTTGGGAGCGCGGAAGCTGCATAGACTGTTTACAAACCTCCGAAACAGATAATTGACCTGTTAGCTAATAGATAATTTGCATATTAGCATAGTTTATAAGCCTAAATTACGACTTTTTACACAATATTTCACTAATTTAAAGTTAAAAGCAATCTAATTTCAGCACTGAGGGGTTTTTTATTAGCAAGGAATTTGAATAAATTGTTTACAAACCTGCAAAACCGATAATTGAGTAGTTAGCTAATAGATAATTTGCCTATAAGCACAATTGATAAGCCTAAATTAGACGTTTTTACAATTTTTCACTAATTTTTAGGGTTACAAGCTATCTAATTCCAGCAATAATGAGTTTTTGGGTGCGAAGAATCTAGTAAATTGTCTACAAACCCTCAGAACGGATAATAGAATAGTTCGCTAATAGCTAATTTGCATATTAACATAGTTTTTAAGCCTAAATTACGACTTTTTACAATATTTCACTAATTTAAGGTTAAAAGCAATCTAATTTCAGCACTAAAGGGTTTTTAGGAGTGAGGAATGTGAATAAATTGTTTACAAACCTCGAAAACCGATAATTGAATAGTAACCTAAAAGCTAATTTGCATATTAGCTTAATTGACAAGACAAAATTAGGACTTTTTATGTTTTTTCAATAATTAGGGTGACTGAAGGGTTTTTGGGTGAGAGGAATCTGAATAAATTGTTTACAAACCTCTAAAACCGATAAATGAATAGTTAGCTAATAACTAATTTGCATATTAGCTTAATTGACAAGACCAAACTAGGACTTTTTAAATTATTTCAATAATTTTCAGGGTTCACTGAAGGTTTTTGGGTGCGAGGAATCTGAATAAATTGCTTACAAACCTCCAAAACCGATAAATGAATAGTTAGCTAATAACTAATTTGCATATTACCTTAATTGCTTACGTGTGTTCGAGCTTCGCTCAATAAATGTAGTCTCACTACGACTGGTCTATCTTTGCTACCAGGGATGGGCGGTCTCGGTCAAAAAGCGAGGGCGAGAACGAGCGAGACCAACCCTACTGAGACCGAGACTTTTGGTCTCGGTCTTGGTCAATTTTTGACCGACATCATTGGTACATCCCCAATTCAGAGCTATAGTGTTGTTTTTGCTCCCGCGCAAATCGAATAGACTAGAAAATTTTTTAACACAGCGTGACGTTATAAACGCGGATGATCCATAATTGTTAAACGATGTCTTAAAAGTTTTAAACGCGGAAACGCAACTTTTTGTGCTCGATCACAGTAAAACCAAAGTGTTTTTGTTTCCTTTCAAAAATAGAATTTTGGGTAACCGGAGGAGTGATTCTGTTTCTCAAATCGCTGTATAACCAGGTAGCGATGCTTTACAATCGTTCGCTGTCTGTGATGGTAGGTGAATTGCGCAAGTACTCATGGGCCAAAGCTGCGATCTGAGGAAAATTTTGGGATTGCTTATCGCTTTTTTTACCAATTTGTTCTCAGTTTGTAAACCACCGAGACTGAAAAAAAGCGAAACTGAGACCGAGACCAGCCACATCCCGAGACTTGCGGAGACTGAGACTGCCATCCCTGTTTACTAGGATTTTGCACCATTTTCCAGTTAAAAGCTGGCATGGAAGATAGAATGCAAAAATATGTTAGCTTTAGCACTACAAACATAGATTGAGTTTGTATTGTACGTGCGAATAATACATTGGATATCACGAATGACTGTTTTTGTCTAATATTGTTTTTGTTTTGCTTTTAGATCCGACAGCTGGTGCATCGATCAATGACCAACCGACTTGGTGTTTAGATGAAACAACCCTTCATGAAAATATGAGAAAAATTCTCACTAAATTTTGTATACCAGCGCCCACGGTATTAAGGTTAGTTTGCTTGCGCTCTTTTTTTCATTTACAAGTTTTAAATATTGTTGAAACAAAAAAGTGTCGAAATAGATCTTAGAGAACCTTATTGTTTTTCGGGTAAATTTCGTCGCCCACACTATGCTTATCAGATGTCATTTATTAGCCGTATATAATAGTCGGTATTTTAATTTCCCACCATTGCATTTTTGGGCTCTTCTACACATATTTAATATTATCTGCGGTTTCTAGGCTGCTGAGTTCTGTCACAGCGAATAGCAGACGAATACATAAGTTAATTATACCGTTCTGGCAGCGAACGTAAGGAATTCTGCATTATGTGTACACATATATTAATTTATTTTTTCAGCGATGTGAACTATTTGACGTCATCGGCACCGCCTGCAGCAACAGAATGGCAAGCCATACTTCAAGCGTTAGTTGGACGCCTGCCAGAAGGCCTTTGGAATCTGCTGGGCATTGTTCGTGAAATGTATCGCCGAGGTGATACAAACGCCAATCAATTGCTTCACATTATAACGCATGAATGCTTGGCGTCTGACCAGGTTAGTGATTATATACTGTACTGGTTGAGATCAAGATAACTTTTGGTTTTCGGATAGCATACTATTGGGTTCTTAAATTTAAATTCTGGATGAGTTTTTGTTCGTTTCTAAAACACACATAATATGCAAAGCAAATATTGAGTAACTGAACGTTAAAATTATCTGGATATCGTTAATTAAAGTTCTCACAAGCTTGACTAATAAAATTGCACAATTCACATTTGTGCACTATAAAACTGCACTACTATTCAATTTGCTTCTCATTTATTATTTGAACACAGTGTTGCTTCGCTAGTCGATACAATGTTCATAGTAATAAAATAACAAGCTAGTAATACTAACACTTGTGGTTGGCAAGAAGAAAATATGTGGTTAATTTGATTTCCGATTTAAGATATCCTTTGCCTGTCAATGACTAACATTTCAAGCTTTTTGAAATGTGTGTTCCTGTCCAGAGGTAACAAAAACAAGAAAAATTTGCTACATAGCATTTGTATATGTGCTTGACTTGCTTTCCGAGTCAAGGTATCCTATGCTCATCAATGACTAAATTTCTAGCTTTATGAAATGTGTGTTCACTGTCCAGAGGTAACAAAAACGAGAAAAACTTGCCAGTATTAGTATGGGTACATCAGTTTCATCAACACATTTATGAGACTGAAGAATATTGCGGACGCATTTGGCTTATATTGAAAATATGTAGAGTATTTGATTTTGGCTTATTTAGGTTTTGATATGGTGGTATCACACGAAATTTTCACAAATCCTTCAAAGCAACGGGTGCAGTCATCATTTGAGCGGATCGGCAAAAGCGAACAGTGGGGGCGGAGGTATTGGAAATAACTCAACCACAGCGCAATATTCGTGTGCGTTTTTGTTCGACGAAATTGTTGCGCTTTGGCGTCTTGCTGGTCTAAATCCGGCGTTAAGTTTCGATCAACAACTGATACTCGAGTCACAATTGAAAGATTATCACTTGAAAGCGATTGAAAGGGTAACGGATATGCTTATAGGGCGGTCACGGGGATGTAATATCACTGAAATGTTTGGTATGCACCAAATTTTTAGAAGCAAAATTAAAAAAATTCATACTTGAGTTGCAAAAACATAAATCCTCTTTACACCGACATAAATTTTTGCGACCGCCAGTAGATATGCAGTATTCTTTTTTGGCGAATTTAATCCTACCCGACACCGGACGGCACCGTGTGGCATAAAACCAAATTGCACGGCGTCGGACGACGAAAATTATTGAAAAGTATTGCTTCATCCTAATGGAGGCGTTATAGTTATTTTTTGGAGCAGTCTGGTACCTTCCTGTGTCCCTCATTGCGCACAGTTGTGCATGGCGACAGATGGCGCCGAACGTCTTGTAAAAATATGCCTAAAACTAAATAAGCATTTCACGTTCTTAGAAATAAAATAACCATTTTGATTCACAACAATGCAAAGTTTGGTTGAAACCGTTGTGTTAGCTTTGCCTGCGTTTACAACTATTTTGAAAATGTGAAAACTAGATACTGTTTTTGCAAAAAGGGACATTTGACAGCTTTTTAATCCTGACTTGAAGCTAAACGGGGCGGTAGTATTATATTATCTTTTGGATTTTAGATTGAAAGTTTAGTGTGCAGTGTTGCGGCCGGTGCCGGTCAGTATCATCACAGTGCGAATAATAACAACAACAATAATAATAATTATAATGACAATACGAACAACAATAACAACAATAACGCCAGTAATGACAATAACGAAAGCAATAATACAAGCAGTGACAACAGTAACAACGGATTCGCAACTACAAATGTTGTTATTTCGTCGGGGGCTGCGGCAATGATTCGACTAGCGAAATTACTTTCGCCCGAGCTGTGTCGGTATGATTTAGAAGCATTTCCTGGTTTTAGAATTGCGGTTGAAGCTGTCCGTTTACGATATTTTTATTTTGAGAAAGGAAATTTTGAATGCCCGGTAGGGTGTAGCTCCGGTAGAAATGGTGCCTACCAGGGAAATAACACTGATGCGGTAGTAGGAAAACATCGAGAAAGGCAAAGTAGTTCAAAGGACATGCCGGCTAGCAGGGTTATTGCTGGTACAGTAGCTCAAGCCAACTGCGGTGGAAATGGTGACCTCGGAGGTGAAAACGGACCAGTACGAAAAGATAAGGGTCTGATTAATGATGTCACGGGAGGAGTTGGTCGAAAAAAGGCAAAGGATTCTGGGGTGTTTAAATCAAGCGTCGAGGTCTGGTCAAAGAATACTGTCTCGCTTGGTGATATAGACGCTAAAAGGGACGTGATGGAGAGTGTCGGATCTACTGGAGGTACAGGCAAGATACTGTATTTTGTTGACTTTAAAGCTTATAGTTAGCATCGGAAGTTTGTCTGAAGTTACACGCAACTTACTGTATTCAATTTGGCTATTCGGTGGCGTATTTTAGAGCAGAAACTCGGTATTTTTTTAATATCACGCCGAACTGGGATATACTCTATTATCCCATATTAATGTGGCTTAAAATTTGTAATTATTTAGACCATCAGTATGACAAGGATTATTAGATCCTAGGCATTGTTTTAATAATATGTGTTTGCCAATGTTTTGAAGATTATTGTTTACCAAAGTATTTTGTTGTTGATACTACGCTAGGGGTGAGTTCGCCGAATGTCGAGGTTCGTGTTCCGATTGACGAAATTGAACAGCTCTATTTGTTTCACTCTGAAGATACTGTAACGGTAAAAGTTACTCAAAATACAACTTAACTTATTATTGTTGTTTTGTCTTTTACTGAAATATAGAGTAGTGGTGTGTAATTTTTTTAGCCAGCATGACAACTGTTTCGATCAGTCCCATTCGCAATTTTTTAAATAAACTGAAATATAACGTTTTTGATGAAAATACAATGGTTAGGTTTCCGACAAGGATTAAGATAAGTCATGCATAAGTAATTACTTAAGGTGCTGACGTAAGTACATTGAACTTCTTAAGCAAAACCAATTAATGTCAATTTCTAGCCATTGTAACATGGTAGGAAGGTAGCCATAACTTTGCTTTTTATTAAGAAGACTCCATGCGCGTGCAATCTCAATTAGGACAAAGTTAATACGTATGAACTGGTATTCTGAAACAAATTAATTTTGGTCAGCGAAATTGGAATCTACTTTGCTTAAGAACCCTTTTAAAACCAATTAGGTAAATAATTATTTTTCACTACTGAAGTATGAAGTTATGCTGAAATGTTTCACAAATTTAGTGAACGAAATTATTACTCACAACGCAAATTAATTTCCCAGTGTACAATAGCAAGTAAAAAATACCCGAGCCGGCTTTAAGGCGTGGTTAAAAAGTCGAATCGAACGTAACCAAAGCTTTTAGATTTTTTAAATTCGATCCTTGCGTCATTCATGCTCAATGGATTCTTTTTAAACTTATTCAACTTCTCAAAACTTTTAAACCTGCCCCCCAACCCGAAATTTTTTTCCTAAATTTAAATTCTAATGGTGTCGCTTATGAAAAATTCTCGCCTCCGAAACTATTTTCTGTCTACGCCAGTGTACACAGACGCGTCAGTAGTTAACTACTATTTTACTTCCGTATAATTTCAGTATTTTTGCAGCAGTCTCTACGTTAACTCGTAAGCGTTTTAGGAAAAAGCCGAACGTACCGAACTGAAACCAGTGAAATCGGTTGACGTAGTGATGGATGAGTACGCTAAATTGGACATTACGTGCGATCCCATAGAGGTTAGTTTGTCAATCGGGCATAGGGTTTCACCGTAAGTCTTGTTCCTGTTGAAATTTTTGGAAAAATTCAATTCTTGATCCTGCTACTGTTTGCGTTGAAATAGAGTTCTGATTAATGCAAATCTGTGTTGCGATGTAAATTTTATGTTACTTTTGATTTGAGGATCGGGTAAAATTAGCTAGACAATTCATGTCCATGCCCGTGTTAGTGAAGTTAGCTACAATAGGGTATTTTCTTACAGCTGCGTGCCTGTGTTTTTAAGCATATAAGTTTTTTTTGACATCACATGTTACTTCTTTTACCGAGGTCTTGTAGTCCTATTATTTGGTGGGGAGCATATTTCAAGTCGTCTTCCACACTTGTTCTATTCTTTTCGGTTCAGGCCCTCCTATATGAAGTTATAGGTCAGTGGGAAAGTAATGTAAACCTATGTGTATATACAAAGTTATTTATGTATTTTAAATTTTTAGATAAAATTTGCACGCGCTGAAGGCATTTATACGCATGGATGTTTGCAACAAGCGCGTATACTTGCGATTGACTTAGCTCACGACTTAATTCAAAATCCGCCCAATTTAATGATTGAAATACCGCCGCCCATTTCCGTTGGACCCGGAGGTGGGCTGGCTGGTGCAAACGGAACTGTAGCTAACAACATCAGCGGCGCTGTTCCTAGTAGCAGTGCAAATTTAGCCAGTAAGCAATCGAATCAGGCAAACGCAACGCCGAGTAAGTAGCGTTTTATCAATAATTTTGTCAACAGTGCCACAAAACCTCTTATGAAGTTATTTTTATGTTCCATTTATTCGAAAGTGACTTGTTAAGCTACAACTGTACGTGTTTTTTTCTTGTGGATTATTTGACAATAATTTGGCCAATAGTGTCACAAAGTATTTGTTTGCGCGAAGTTAACGTGAAAATTACTTCATTATTAATTTTAAGGTTTTTCGTTATAGCCCAACGGTACTAAATTTCAATGGATGTAGTGTGAAATGGTCAATACCTCTGCGATGATAGGATGGCAGGGTGGGGTGCGGCTGTGTTGAAATTCGTAATATGTATAGTTTTTAATTGGTAGTATTTTATAGCTTGGGTGGCTAGTACATAAATATCATTTAGAAGACATAAACGTTTTCAATTATTAGAATGAATTGCACTTTTGTGTTTCGTTTGTATTTGTTTACAGGACGCAAAAAGAAACGCACTCTTGACGCTCCAGTGTTCTTGCATCCATTGGCGTTTCGTGTTAGCAATTTAGCAAGCGCTGTAAGTTGAATGACAATAGTACTCGTAGCATACGTATTTTTGCACCAGTTCAGTGTAGAAAAAAGTACCAGTACACCACACAGTGCTCTTCTTAAACTGCTAAAATTGCATATGCACATAGCAGGCATGGGTGGAAAAGCCTATATTTTATTTGTTTACAGTCATTGTATGGTTACTCAGATAGATTGATAGATTGATAAATTGATAGATTGATAGATTGATAGATAGAATCGATAGAATCGATAGATAGATTGATAGATTGATTGATAGATTGATTGATAGATTGATAGATTGATAGATTGATAGAGATAGATTGATAGAGATAGATAGATAGATAGATAGGTAGGTAGGTAGGTAGGTAGGTAGATAGCTGTATTTGATAGATATCTCGCCACGGCATTCGCGTAGGCTGAAACAATTTTGTCCATTGTGACATGCATTCCGGTTAATAGGTGTTTTTGTATATTTAGCTGACACTTTGCGTAATTATGTGTAGTTTTTCCATATTTTAGACGCTCAAGAAAGCTGCGTTTTTATGCTCAGTTTTGTCAGAAGATCCATGTTATCACAGTTTAGCGTTCAAAGTTGGCATAGTTGGTCTAGAAACGCCACGACAACCTGCTGCCACTAAATTTTTAGAGGTACGATTTTGGTTGATTTTGTCAAATCAATTTTCTATTCCGCGTTAACTATATTGGGCCTGCCTAACGCTAAACCTAAACTTAATCGTAAGCTAGGTATAAGCCTAATCCGTAGCCTAAGCTTTCTAATCCGTAGCCTAAGCTTTCAGTTTCTTAGTCCCCTGTGTGCCATTGGGTAGGAATTAACATGGCCAATATTATCATTTCTGTGGCACCATGGGCATAACCAGGATTTTGGAAAGGTTGGGTTTTATGTTCTATAAAAATTTTGAAGGGAGCTTTTTGTGTTACCAACTGAAAGAATTCTTAAAAGCCAAAGGATAATAGTCCTAAAGGTTGTTTGTCCCTTAAACTCCACACCATGAGCTATGCTCTTGTGTGATACGTGTTATTTGTTCTATAACATGCCCCGCAGTATTTTAAAATTGGTTCGCACGATACTTTACACATTTCGAGCAAGTGTCGTGGTTCAAACCTATGGCCGTATTCTCAAATATGTGTAGTAATTATCGCCAGTTACTGAAAGTTGGTGTACCTTTCTAACCAATAAATGATGTGGTTTTTCATTTAACACATTTTTTGCGTTTAATTGAGCATGCATTTGTGCAGATTTTGAGATACGCAATACGGCCACAGTTAGTTTGTTGGAAAATCATTTACTATCTGGTGATAGGCGCTACAAACGGTTGAAAATTCGGCTTCTTGTTACGTTTACCCCGGAAAGATTACGCTAGCGTGATTTTTCTGAGGAAAATATTTTCTGTGACAGGGTTTTAATAGGTTCAACTGAATCAGCAAGAAGCTTACTTGGTTGAGCTGTTAAAGCGACTACCGTTAGGTGCCGAAGAAATGACAATTATCCGAGATATTGCGACACGATTTGCCAAAGGTATGAGAGACCCTAAGTAGTTTTTCTAAAAGTCTGTGTCAAAATTTACCCTAATATCTTTATATTTAGCGAAAAAAATGATTAAAGTCCGTTACAATTTATATAACGGCACAAGGCGAAGATGTAGACATTCGCCGTAAAAGATGTCACCTTTTACTAATGTACATACGGACTAATGGAAGAAATTGTAGTCAGGGTATAACGGGATACCACAAATTACGCGAGTCGAGCCGCGTATTTAAGGGCATATTTTGATAAACATTATAACTTAGTTACTCCGGTTTACGATTACCTGCTTGTTTTGTTATAATTTTGTTCCGTACAAGAGTTTTGGTATTTACTATGTTTCTCAGTAAACTGATTTCTGTAATTTCAAACAAAAGTCACAGCGAAACATGATTTTCGTTATAAATCATAATTTAATATAAAGTCATGTTATACTTTACAACGATAAATATTCAGCAATGGCGAATCCCGGAGGCGGATGTCTATTTTCGGAGCTGAATATTAGTTTGCACTCTAATAATATTGTTTACACCATTGGCCCAGTTATTATAGGACATTATGTCAAAAATGTTCAACCAGTAATACCGTATAATTTGGCGCATTATGTTTTCGAAGCGTTAACCGGCTGTCTAACATATACTGATCCTACTCTGACAGCGCGATATATGCTCGCACAATCCACAAGCACTGACCCACAACTTGGGTTTGATGCAGCTGTTGCGGTGCTTGGTACGTCAGCTATTTTAGCGGAGTATCCTATTAATTTGGAAATATAGGATGTTTTCAGCGACATATTTAAGTGTTTCTCGTGGAAGGACTCTATACACCGATAAAACCAATACTTATGAAAATATAATGCACTCAAATGCTCAACATGCTAAGCGTGTAGCTAACTAATTTTAAAGTGTTCCAATTTCTAAACGCTATTTAAGATTTTCATGCTCGAAAACCCTGAAAGCAACAGCGAAAACGCTCATAAAATGACATTTCCTAACTCAACTGCCATAATTGGCATAGCTATTAAAATGATGCTTATTAGATATAAGCAGGGTGCAAAGTGGAACTGGATTATATCGGGATCGGATGTTTGTAACCCTAACAATTATTTAAATTAGCTTACTGCTAGTAAACGGCTTATAATTTTAAACCGCAATGCCAGGTTAACACCCCATTATTATAAACTTTTAAACAAGAAAGGCTTATCAAACTCGGTTCATCTGTAGTTTTTGACATTCTCGTCGGACGTACTGGCGTAAAGACATTCACTTTTGGACTCTTCGCGAAACTTCGAGCTTCGCTCATATGTTTGCAAACAGGCGGACGAAGTGACATTGTTGAACTAAAACCTCTGCATAGAAGTGTAGGTTAAGTTAAGTTCTGGAAATAAGCAAAACTTCGGACAGCATCAGCTACGAAACGCTGTACAATAGACTTGTATAGCTACGTAACTCTAAGAAACGAGTAAGTACTACGGCTAAATTTCCACTGGTTATCGAATTGTGGTTTAATGACTATCTACCGCAAAAAGGTAACTTGTAGTTTTATTTTTATTTAATGTACAGATGTCATTATTTATATTTGGTTTTGTTATTTATTTTGATTTTGCGAAGGTTTAAATATTTCAGGTTTGAAGTTTTTCGTCTCCGAAGCGGATCATCCATTACTTTGCGAAGGACTTCGCCGGCAGCGTGGTGAATTAGCATTGGCGTTGCTTGTCAAATACAAAGACCAAACTGATAAACTCGCGCTGGTAAAAGTCTAAAATACTGTTGGCACGAATTTTGGTGTCGGCCCACATTGTGAGCTGTTTAGCTTGCAACAGGGCACAACCGGAATTTCTGTTCCGGTTCCGGCATTTTTTCACCTCTGATATTAAAATTTGGTCGGTGGAAATTAAGATATTTTAGTAAATAATGACGTTAGAAATTAAATAGATTTTCATTAGTATAGTATGCAAATCTTGACAATCTCCGAAAATAAGCCATCGAAGGTAGATTTCGCTTCTGTGGATTATGGAGATCTAAAATGCAGCAGATAAAGTGAATACCTATCTCCAACTAGGGTTATTTCTCCAATTATATTACAAAAAGAAAATAAAATGAATTTTTCGGTGGCATGTATTTTTCATTTTCCAGTTCCGTTTCCTGTAATTTTTTCAAGTTCCGGTTCCGGTAAATTGTAATCTCGGTTGCAACCTGCAGCCAATATAATGTGACTTTCTATAATTATCGGTGAAATTTCCTTGAAGTGTACATGACAAGCATGTGTAATATTTTACATGTTGTGCGCAAATAATTAGCAAACCGCGCGAGCGAACGTAGCGAGCTACAAACAAGTCGAATTCTAAATTTTAAAGGTGCTAAAACTGTCTATTTTGTACTTTCTGTAAACATCTGAACGGGTATAATACATTTCTGTATAGTACGTATATTCTCTCTGATACTGCTGACCCAGGTTAGATTTTTTACCGGAGTTGGGGCTCGGCCTTGGGCACCTCTACATCGTTATGTGCGTTTGAATATTAATTGACCAAAGCGCAGTTCCGAGCTAAAGTTGAAGTTTTGCGAACCGTTTTATGTCTTGTACTGGGGATCAAAAGATGGATGTCCGTCCATCTGTTCGCAAGACGAGAATCTCAGAAACCGCTTTACCGATTTTGATAAACTTTTTCTGTTCGAAAGCTTATTATTCTGGTGCGTTAATTCGCATTGGGTTACAAAATTGTAAGCAGTGTATTAGGTACCGGTGTGCAACCGGAGATGAAAAATGCCAATGCTAGAGCGAGATCAACAGAATAAAATGATGTTTAGCAGGGTACGACCGGATATTAATTTACCGGATATGGATATTAAATTTTTACCAGAACAGGAACAGTGTAACAACGGTAAAGTATTTACGGTCGGCACTCCAAGGAATGCCTTCCAATACTGCCGGTTACCTAAGCACACAACTAATCAACCCTTAGTTAATTCCCCAAAATTCACAAGTAGCTTTGACACGCTTATCCACAAAATTCTCAATTTGCAAACTTAACCCACAGCAGGGTTATAACTACTTTAGAAATAAACACGTTACCCGAGGGCAAATTAGAATACTCGTATGTCGGTCAGGACTATCACACCAGAGCTCACAGTATATTCACTAGGCCGCGATGCGGCTCAACTATTATATTCGCAGAAAATCGGTCTCAGACCTTTAGGTCCGTAAAACTTAGGCTCAACAGCCACAATAAAACACAAGTTACGTCCGCTATACCGTGAAAATCGTAAAAATTAAGCCGGCAGCACTTTGCTGCAAAACTATCGACTGAGTCCCAAACAGCGAGCTCTAAACTAACTCCAGCACTCCAGCAGCACTTGGCTGCAAAACCAGAACTGACACACTTTGAGCTTGAAACCACCACTTTTATACTCATAATTTGAAAGGTTACCTAAATTCAAAGAATTCGAATAAATTGTTAAAAATAATACAGGAATTCAGAAAAAACAACGTTTCAGGATTTCTAAACTTTAATTTTACTTCAATTTGGCAGAAAAACTTGTTTTGTCTTAAAATCTAAGTTTTTATAACCTTTTCTGAACTTAAAATTTTAGAGAAATTCGCAGAAATTTTGATGTTTAGACTCAAATTTAAATTTTTAAAACAAAATTTAAACTAAAAGTCCCAAAGTTTCAACAAAAAGTGATGTGTTGTTTTAAAACTCGAAATTAAAACAAATTAAGTTCCAAGAATTGTTCCTCTAATATTCTTCCGAAGGTGGTAAACTTTAAGTTCAATTTTCACAGAAATAGAAAATGGAGCATCCAAAGTAAAACAATAGTTTTAAATTTCCGTTATTCGAATTCTTTTCTCTTTACCCTGTCATCTGCAACTTCATCTCGCACGACCGTATTAAACTATACATTGGGCTCAAAGCAGTTCATTAAAATCAATGCAAACTAAAAGGACTACCGTCATTGCATATGTATTCTATGCTATATATATTCTACATGTGCAAACACGTGCTCACTGTATCAACCTACGCCGAGATATAAAACAATGTATTAGCCGCATTGTGGCAAATATTTTCGTGCATTGCACACAAAAAACAAAACAGACCAGAACCAACACCCAACAACAACAACAACAACAACAACAGTGATACATGTTTCAAAAATAAACCACAAAAATAAGTAAAAGGGGGTAGATACACTATGCATGATTATCCCCTTCATAACAACAGGATACCGGATATTGTATATATTGAAATAATGTATGTTTAAAGTGATCAGGGTTTTCGTCTGTTATAAACTTTATTGAGCGAAGCGAAACTCCAAGCGAAGCTCGGAGTTTGGCGAAGTGTTTTATGTTTTGTACTTGGGAGTCGAAAGGTGGATGTCCGTCTGTCCGTCCGAAAAGAATCTCAGGAACGGCTGAACCGATTTTGATAAACTTTTTTTGTTTGAAAGCCAATTATCTTGGGGTGTTAACCTCGCATTGGGGTTTTAAAATTTTAAGCCGTTTATCAGCTACAGGCAGGGTGCAACCGGAATTACAATTTACCGGAACCGGAACCGGAATTTGAAAATTTTAAATGCATTTCACCAAAAATTTCATTTTAATCTTATTTTTTGCTCTATTATTTGTGAAATAACCTTAGTCGAACATAGGTATTTATTTTATTTGTTGTATTTTAGATTTTCATCATCGACTGAAGTGAAATCCACCATCAATGGCTTATATTCGAAGTACAGGTGGCTTTCAAAAGAGATTCTTAAAAATTAGCAAAGTTAAGAAAACGTCCAAATTTTAACACCGGAATTTTTAAATCCGGTAAAAATTTACCGGAACCGGTACCGGAAGGTGAAAAAATGCCGGAACCGGAACCGGAATTCCGGTTGCACCCTGGCTACAGGCTAATTTGCATAATTGATTAAACCTAAATTAGGACTTTCCACAATATTTCACTAAATATTACAGTTAGAAGCAATCTAATTTTAGCATTAAAGGGTTTTTGGGTGCGAGGAGTCCGCGTAGACTGTTTACAAACCTCCAAAACCGATAATTGAGCAGTTAGCTAACAGATAATTTGCATATTAGCATAGTTTATAAGGCTAAATTAGGACTTTTTACAATATTTGACTAATTATTAAGGTTAAAAGCAATATAATTTCAGCACTAAAGGGTTTTCGGGTGCGAAGAATTTGAATAAATAGTTTACAAACATCCAAAACCGATAATTGAATAGTTAGCTAATAGCTAATTTGCATATTAGCTTAATTGACAAGACAAAACTAGGACTTTTTAAATTATTGCAAAAATTATTAGGGTTTACTGAAGGTTTTTGGGTGCGAGGAATCTGAATAAATTGTTTACAAATCTCCAAAACCGATAATTGAATAGTTAGCTAATAGCTAATTTGCATATTTGCTTAATTGACTATACAAAATTAGGAGTTTTTAAATTATTCCAAAAATTATTAGGGTGGCTGAAGGGTTTTTGGGTGCGAAGAATCTGAGGAAATTGCTTACAAACCCCCAAAACCGATAAATTAATAGTTAGCTAATAACTAATTTGCATATTACCTTAATTGCTTACGTGTGTTCGAGCTTCGCTCAATAAATGTAGTCCCACTACGACTGGTAATAGCTGCTGATATACTGAAATATGTAATACAAAAATGCGTTTAACTCTCACACGCTTAAGTTAAAAACAGCTAAAACGTATCGAAACTTGAACTTCTTGAATTGCCCAGAAATGTAATCGCAGCCAGATATTAAAGACGCTTACTTGTAAAAAGCATTTTATGATATTCGTCACCACAACCGTAAATATCCGGTATCGGGTAGGTTTAAACCGGATACCGGTACCGGATCCTGATGTCAGTTTTTGCCGCATAATAAACCGGAACCGGATATCCGGTCGCACCCTAATGTTTAGCTAGCTATTTTAGCAAATATCTGTATGGTGTTGTTAAACCTTTTGATTTTACTCTTTTTACGAAATCTCTGCAATTTTGCCTTAGATTTGTACCAAAAGTTGAAATAAAACGCAGCAAACAAAAAAATTGTGTAAGCTATTCAAAATTTCACTACCGAAATTACCGGAACCTCCAGCAGAAACTCTACCAGAGTCGGAGCCGAAGTGAGATTTCCGATTTTACCCTGTTAGCTACGCGCTAAATTGTATAATTGGTTAAGCCAAAATTAGGCTTTTTAAATTAATTCAATCAATTTTTTATTAGATTACAAGTGAATTGTTTATGAACCTCGAAAATAGATAAACGAATAGCTAGCTTCTATCTAATTAGTATAATAGTTGTGCCGATTATGACAATTGAGTTGGGAATTGTCGTTTTTAAGCGTTTTGCGCTTTTGGCTTTAGGGTTCCAGACGTGAAAAAATTTAAATATAGCGTTTAGAAATTGGAACATTTCAAAATTAGTTAGCTACTCGATAATTAGTATGTTAGGTGTGTGAGCTGTGATAATAATGCTATTGTCTTATACCCACGGGTTTACAATAGATACAGTTGAGTGTTGTTTGCCATAGGGTATTTGACCATGTGGAACATAAATGTTATTGTGATTAAAACTGTTGACCGGTGCAAATTAGGTACTCCATAATTAGGCTTTGTAAGCTTATAACATTCAACTCGCCTAGAATACAAGACTAATTACAAAAATTAGTATGTCCTAGTTTCGCTCAATACATGTAGTACCAGTACGACTGGTTTTAGATTATGGACCGTTTACTGGACAGCGATATGCATACGCTGTATAAACATCAAAAAAGTAACGCGTCATACTATATCAATCACACAAACAATGGTCAGACCATAAGTTTGTTACCGCAAGTAACAGAACTTGATGAAACCGGAACTGGAAGTACCAGTGCAGCGGCAACAACAGCAGTAGTATCGAAGGTGTCGCAGAATTCAATGACAAGGCGCGCCAAAGAGACTGCTGAAAATCGGTCGATTCCAGAGCACCGCGAGATTCCACTGCATAAAAGACACGAATTGGATGGTGGTGGTAATAGTAGTAGTGGGGTTTGCGCTGAGGAGAATAGTTGTGGTAATGGTGTAATTGCACGGATTATTAATCGATCGGTGTCGTGTACGACGGACGCTTCTGGTAAGTATTGTTGATCGGTGTCATGTACGGCGGGCGCTTCTAGTAAGTCTTGTTGAGAAGGAAAGGTGAAATAATGGGGTTTTCTTATGGGAAAGTGACTAGGTTTTGTCGCCAAATACATGGTTGGAAACAGGAGGCAAAGACTTTGACAGTCGTGAACCACGAAAAAGATTCAGACGTCGTTCAGCACTTTTAGGCTTTAAAAACTTAGTTTTGGGCATCCACTATCTAGTGCAATTTTTTGTGTAATTTTCAGTTGTAATGTAGTGGATAAGCGTGTAAAGTGTTACTTCCTTTATATTATGACCGATCTGACATGGTTGCGCGGAATTTTATAAAAATGCGTAATTTTCTCGGTGAATTTACCTCCCTCCCGCGCTCAAGAATCCCCATTGGTTTTCAACAGGGCGGCTTAAGGAACATTAATGTTTATTTTCAGCGTCATGCGGTAACGGCGGTGCCAGCAGTATACTTTTGCGTAGTTTGTCCGGAGCAAGTATTTCAAGCAATTTTAGTTTTGACGAACGCGACTCTGAACTGGATCAGTCGTCTTTGAACGAATTTGTTGTTATTAATGATGCAACTGTACACAATTGTTCAATAGGACGGTAAGGAGGTTTAAAAAATTGGTCTATTGGGGGTCGGCAATAACTTCGTTAACGCACAATAAAGCAAATAAATTTTATAAAACTTATCTACCTGTTTAATTTAGACTTGAAAAATTTGCATAAGTGGTGTTTAAGAACTGATGCTCTTCGAAAATAACACTATCTTACAAAACTAGCACTTCAAACATTTTTTCGTTGTCGCTACGAATAAGTACGCAGCAAATGTGTTGCTTTCTGTGAAATGTAGTTCCTGTTGGAACATTGGTATTTTGTTGTATTTGAAGGAATGCTGTATGCCACGAAGTGAACGGCTGGAATCGTTCCGTTCATTCACCTGTTGTCTTTGACGATGACGATGACGAAGACGGCGACGGTGAAGGTACAACACCGTTGCCGCCATCCTCGTCTGACAGTGACAAAGCGACGAGAGCCGTAAAATGCCGCCTGAGAGAAACACGGCAGAAGCTGCAGCAAGACCATCATCATCAACAACAACAGCCGGTGATGAGTTGTGGCGAGTCGCATAACGATGACGTCGATGATGGCGGTGATGTTGATGATGATGATGATGATGATGAGGGTAGAGGGGGTGAACACAACGATGGACAACCGCAACCGCCTACACCGCGGTTAGCACCAGTGCCGTTGATACACGGTGGCAGCGGTGCCACAGGTGGTGGTGATGTACCGCCCGATGATGGTAATTCTGAAACGAGCAGTTCAGGTATTTCGCGATCATCGACGCGAAATAATTCTGCGACTGCGTCGATGACGTCGTTGAACACAATGATTAGCAGTCTTCCGGTTACGAGCGGTTTGACAGGATCAGATACTGTAGTTGTGGGTAGGTCGAGAGATCATGGGACTGCTATGGGGTGTTGCAATCACGGTGGGTCAGTTCTGAGTACCACTGGATTACGGCAGCCGGTCACGCCTGGATCTGCAGTTGGTAATGTGGGCTGCGCGGTGTCGGTTGCTGATGGTTCGACTGTAGCTGCTATTTCAACGCAAATGGATCAGACAGGTGTGTATCGGTTACCCACCGGGGTTGCGAAAAGCTATGGGGCGAGCCAGACCTCTATGGTGGTATTGGGTAGCGCCGTTCAACAGCAACATCATCGCAATCAGCAGTCTTTAGTCGTGGGTGCTCCAGAGTCAAACAACGGTGGGAATGTAGTTGCGATGGCAGGTGATGTAGCAAAAACAAACGCTGCTGATTCCATAAGCAAGGCGTGCTATTTGAAATTAGCAAGGTAAGGTGGATGTTATGTGGATCTCTTGCCAGGGTCCCTATTATCAAATGTATATAGCACTTATCACCATTTAGTAATAGAATTTCAAACAGGCGTACTGCTGCAGCTACGAACTTCAAATTCCTCTCACAAATTGCGTCAATCGAATGCAAAAAATGTGCTAAATGTCCAAATTCTCCATTGGCTAATTCTAAACTTGTAAAACCTATCTAACTTGTGATAGGTGTTACGTACATCCATTTGACAGTTAGAAAATTGGAAAGTGTTATCCTGTTTATTAATATCTCATCTATGTGGTTTTTGAAGCTGTTATTTAACTTATATTTACGATTTGAAGTTTTAGCACATATAACGCTCATGTTCTAAATAGCTTTCGGACGTAAACGCAACAAGTTATTGTACAAAAAAGTTGGTACTGTTAAATGTTGAGCGTTGGCACATTAATATAACTAGTCAACGTGGTTGCAATATTTGCAACCGAAGCAACATACTTAACACAAACAGAACCACAATATTGTTAGAACTATGCATATTAAAAAATTGGCCAACGTTACTATAAGGGGCGTAATAGTAAATTAAGCGTATTCCTAAGCCTAAGCGTTGCAAAAGCATATTCCTAAGCCTAAGCCTAAGCAAACAAATGTAATCTAGAATCTAAACCTACTCTTTTATGAACCCAACCGAAACTTGGACGCCCGTTAAAGTAACATGGGCCAAAAATTAATACATTTATTTTGCCTACGTTTATATAATTGAGCTGTAACGTTGCCCAAAATACGTATGTGGGGGTTCCAGCTTTAATTATATAGATTATTGTTCGTTTTGGTATTATACAGACACCGTGGCCGTTATTATTCACCGTGTCAACCAAATCAACCGTCCGAAGCAACAGCGCATTTTATGTTCGAATTGGCAAAACTACTTGTCACAAAAGCAGGTGGAACTCACTCAACGTCAATATTTTCAGCAGGAGCTCATTCAAATAACCAGCAGCCAAATGGAGGTCAGGGTTTGTACGAGAAGGATAGAACATTTTTGTTTGGTTTTACTGATAGTCACATTGCAGCCTACATTTAATATCAATACCAGATTTTCGGTACTTTCCTGCACAAAACGTTTTCCCACACATAAAGACTGCATTAATAATATAGGTTGGTGCTTAACATTAGCGTCAGCCTCAGCCTCATCCTACGCTTAGGTTTATGAAAATAATAAGCAATAGTGTGAGGAAATCCTTTGCCTCTATCAAATTAATTTTAGGGTGGGGTAAGGAAACAAGTACCAGATTTTCCACAGGATCCGCGGCTAGAGTTAAAACGACTGACCGAAAATCTAATTTTGAGCACATTGCTAATTCACAATCATACTGCATTGCGTCTATAACTGCTCAAATTGAAACTCGAAACTGTTGTTTATAATTATTTGTCGGATATCGTTTCATTTCGCTGGTGCTATGCCCCTGCCTTTAGTTAGTTAGATTTAACAATTAGTCTAAAACGTTTTATCTTTGTGAAAAAGGACACCTCAAAATTCGGTAAAAATCTAATTTTTCTCAGGAACACCACATCGTGGTTTGCATTTATGTGCATTTCAAATTGGTCTGTACGCGCTCGGTCTTCACAACCGTGTTTCACCAAACTGGCTGTCGCGGACGTATTCGTCTCATGTTTCGTGGATCTCGGGTATGCAGGAAGCAATAGTTTTCAAATATTAGTAAATTTATTGCATGCGATTTATCCCTCTACTGTGTCTCATTTGAAATCCTCAACAGTTTGTTTAAATGTAAAAATCGTATCAACTATATAGTTTGTAGTCTGAAGTAAACTAATATATTCTAGAAATTTAGCTGGGTAATCATTTGTAGGTATTTGACGGGTAAATATCTTACAAAATTTGGACCCTAAAATATACTGTTAGCTACGTAGTTCACTTTTTGCAATATCAGCGGCATACGTAATTATTTGCATGTGTTGTTCTTTGCAAAATATATGAAAACATGTGAACAAAAACTGGAACGGTGCCCAGAACGGATTAAAAGGTCAATAAACAAAGTGCAGTACACATCATTTGACATTATATTTGTTATATGACTAGCGATTTTTGGGATTGGTTTTAGGTCAAGCTAACGAAATTGGCCGTGTCGCGTTACGAATCCTGATCGATACGTGGGAAAATCATTTAACGCCAACAGAAGTTGCTAATTTGGCAGACAAAGCGTCACAAGGCCGAGATCCGGGCATGGTTCAAGCTGCTGCCGAGCTAGCTTTATCTTGTTTACCTCATGTGAGTAAAGAAATAATCGTGTGAAGAATTCAGACTGTAGAGAGCCTGCACTGAAAAACTCACAAAATTTTGGTGTTTAACATAGTATTAGCAAACCGCTAATGATGGTTCAACACATTTGGGGGCACGACGTCCTCGCCGTTCCTCTTGGTGACCTCCAAACGAGGAGGATTGGAGATACATAACTGTGCTAATAATTTCTAGGTGCGTCAAATTTTTTATACCTTTCCCCTATAGCTGTACGAATTAATTTGGTTTACTGTTTCACGACGGATGTGATTACTAATTTGAAGCAGTAGGTAAAACTTTTCGTGTGAAAGAATCGATATTTTATTGTTTGTTTTACCCCGTCTACATTTATTTAGGCACATGCTCTAAATCCAACGGAAATCCAAAGAGCCTTGGTTCAATGTCGTGAACAGAACACTGCGATGCTTGAAAAAGCATGTTTGGCTGTAGAAAATGCTGCCAAGTTGGCTGTGGTAAGAAATGACAATGATTGCAGCATGAATTACGTGAAAGTACTATTATAACCTGCCATTGCGAAGAGAGGCAGACCGTGTAAGGAAGGATTGCGCTATACTTGTCGTGCGTCGCTGTCCGTCACAATACTTTATCATACCTGTGTAATTCACGTACGATGCTGTACGGAGATGGACGGCGGTGGACGTCAACAAAAAACTAGATCATATCGGAATCGGAACAGCAAATTTATATCGGAATCGGAACTACAAAATTTGTGACTATACGGATAACTTGTATTAACAAGTGTAATGAATGTTGATTTAGGGCATCTGTTGGCTAGCAACAATTCTCAAAAACGTCGCATGAACAAACTGGCAATGTTTTTTGGCTCTATAAAACTAAACTACAATCAATTATTTCGATTTCGATTGATTGCGGAATCGGAATCGGAACTCGTTTCGAATTGGAATTCTAATCGGAGTCAGAATTCCGATTGCACCCTGTGCAACGCTTATAGTTTTGGCAAGGAGTCAACGTATGTTAGATCTTTTCTTCAAATGAGATGGAGCAGGGGCTATATAGGACTTTTTCGTTCAAACGTAGCGAAAATAGTGTTATATATACTGTTATTGTTATTTTATTCTTGTTGTTATACAATGCTGATGGTGTTATTCTTTGCAGGATGGCGGTGTATATCCGGAGGTGCTATTCAAGGTCGCGCGACAATGGCATTTATTATACAAAGAATCGGGTGGAAATGACAATTGTGATTCAGTTGCGCTCGACGTTCGCCATCAGTATGCGCTTACTACGCCACCACCACACCCGCACCAACATCATCATCAGCAACAGCAACAACAACAAGTCGCAGCTGCAGTTGCAGCAGTTGCTGCTGCAAGTGCAGTCGCCGCTGCTTCTGTCACGCCGCCGCATTACTATTTGCCAGTGACATATGTGTCTGCATCGGCAGAATTTAAAAATGCAGGTGTGCCAGTTGCGCCTTCGGCTGCAACAAGTGCTGCTGCTGCAAACTGCTCATCGCAACAACTGCCACTGACGGCGATGGCTGCAACCGGACCTGGAGCGGTTGTTCGAGGTCCAGTTGCAGCGTTCGCTCCGGCGACTGCGTCGGCAGCGTCGTTGAATGAGCAACTGCAACTACAGCAATGGATTGCGGCCGCTGCTGCGACACGCCAGTCGTATGCAGTTGCTGCAGTTGCAGCGGCAGCGACGCAGAATATGTATGGATGTAAGTGATTTTCTTTTGGTTTTCTAGATGTGTATGTTCGGTTGCTAGTGTAGCCTTGCGGGTAGCACTGTTATTATTAAATGTGAGTAATTTGCATTAGAATTACTTTTATAATTGGCTGCGATAACGTTGATCGCTATATATAAAAGTCACGGTGTAGCTGGACATTAGTTTTTCATTAAAATCGGTGTCTGTTTCGGTTATACACGTACTGAAAACACTGCTATTTTTAATTTCAAAGTTTTTTCTATAAAGTTTTAGAAATCTTGTTGCAAATTATTCGTTTTCCTAATTCTAATCAGTATCCGTTTCCTTATTTTTGCTGTATATACATATATACATCCTGAAAAATGTGTAAAATCAAATTGTGTTATTTTAACTTTCAACACATTGAGTTATGAATACTGAGTTTAAGTATTGTTTTTTCAGTGCAGCCTAGCGTTTCAAACTCCCAACACCAAATGATAGCAGCACACTCTGGATTTGTCAGTACAAATACGTCAACAGGCCATCGACAGCAGCAGCAAAGCATGCTACCTATGCTAGCGTTAACGTCACCACCGTCTGCGCCACCCCCTAATATTGGCACCCCAGGTAGCGCTTCGATTGCTCCTGTAGGACCTTGTTTTCGTTTGCCAGGTGCTGCTGCTGGTGCATCGCGCCCTGCTTGTAAGACGTCAGAGGTTAATCAACAACTGTCTCAAACGCGTACGCCAACAACAGGAACGCCTGGACAGCCGGCTGCGGCCGTCCCGCAACCGTCAACGTTTGCGTCTGGACAGCAACTCCAGTTTTTGCCTGCGGCACCTGCAGGCCCACCGTTTAGTTATCAGGTACGTGTTGAATTATTTGTTTTGTAAACAGACGGTTCAGGTTCGCGATCTCCGGTTGTTCCAGTATTTCATCGCCTATCGTGCAGCGCCATATTGCATCAGCTCTTTGGTTTAAGTTGTAGATAAAGATTGTTGTGTTTGGGATTGGAGCACGAATCGGTAATCAGCTGTGGTATGGGCTTCCTACGCTGCCAGTATAATACATTAAATACAAAAAACTTTGTGTTTGAAAAATTATGTGCTACATGAAAATCTGCATGCAATATGCACACAAGCCCTGTTTGTATTGTGTGCGTTTATAGTTTTGAGTGACTGTGACCTTGTTAACAGAACCTTCATCTTACGCAATCATATTTTAATAGAACAACATAATATTATCATAAGTGGTCTAGTTGAAAAAATTCATTTGGAAATATATAATTTTTCATATGCAAATTTTTTGGCTGCTATTCAAATATAGTAAATACCGCCCAATTTAACTACTTTTAATCTTTCCATTACACATTTTCAGCAAGATCCAGCATCGCCTGCGGCACTCGTCTACGGCAACAGAAATCACGGTGGCAGCGGTATCAGTAGCAGCAGTGCTGCCACAGCCCCATCAGTGTCAGCTCAAATGATTTCAATCAACCGACACCCATTGGTATCACAACAGCGGCCGGCACGTATTTCGTCTGGAACGATTCATCACCCGTCGGCAACGCCGATTAATTCTGCAAACACGACGAAGAGCGTTTTTGTGCCACAGCACGCTCAAAGCGCTATTCAAATAACCAATGGACCACCGCCGCCACTACCACCACCCACGATGCCGTTATCAACAAATCAAATTCAAATTGTGCAACAGCCCCAGCACCACCAGCAACAGCATCTGCAACAGCAACAATTAACTCAACCACTTATCGCGCATCCGCCGATGCTTATGGCACCACCCGTACACGGAGCAACTGCAACGATAACAGTACCTGCAGCTACTGCTATCGGTAAACATGTTGTCCCTGTTATTGAGGCGCAACAGGCTGTCGCCGGTTCACTGTTGCAGCCGCCGTCGTTCAAGCATTATCAACAACAACAACTTTTGCATCAACAAAATGTTGCTGTAATGTCACCACCTCCACCTTCAGTTGAGGCGGCAACTGCAGCAACAGTTCAGATTACATCAGCGCCAACCGCAACTGATGGTGAAAGTAGTGAGACAACTGGTGTTGTTGCTGCTGGATGCGTTCACCATCCACCAGTAACCACTAGCTGTGCACCTATTGGCACTGGTGCATCACCGACACCAATTGTACGACTTCATCCGAGTCACTCGGCGCCGGTGTTAGCTATGTCAGCGCCACCACCAACGCAGCCGCCTGCTGCGACTGCTGTAGCTGCGGCAGCTCAAGCTAGTGCTACTGTGCTTGGGTTTAATCAGCAGCGTCAACAACAACACCATATTGCATTGATGCCACCGCCTACGCACCATTCTCATCATAATCAACAAGAACAACAACAACAACACCATGCGGTTCATGTGTTTCCCGGAGCTCCTCAAGATCCTGTAGTAGCTGCTGTAGCTGCTGCTGCGGTAAATAATTGTCACGGACAAATCAGGTAAGCTTAGCGTTCGCAGAATGTTTAATACGGTTTGATTGTGGGTTTATGTTTTGGCCAAAAATCCAAATCAAACATTAGTCAAAGTTCTTGTCAGAATTAAATCTGTGGTCTGACCTTTTTGCGGCAAAATTTCGCCTTACCATTGTGAATACCAACCACCAATTATTATATACATTCACAGACAGTATTAAGTGCGCAGTAATCGCGGTTGCGTTCGCGATCGCGGTTTTACAACATTCGCGATTGAAACTGCTGTTGTAACTGTGTTTACAAACGATTAAACATTTCAATACTACACATCCGCTGTTGAGGCCAGTCGCAGTAATTGTGACCAGTGCAAATTGTGTTTTATAATCAATTGCGACCAAGAAACGACCGCCTGCGATCAGAAACACGGTTTGCAACGCAACCGCGATTGCGTTTTTTGTCTGTGACAGTTAATGGTTGATCTTGTAGCTTTTAACTTTCGTATCGATAACTCAAAATCTCCAAGTGTCGATACACGTACACAGTTCTGTAGTACGTTTTATCAAAATTCAGTCTGAATAGAATGCTCTTTAAAAATGGTAAGCTGCGGAGAAATAATACAAGCATTGGGCAACTTAAATGCGTAGATTTGGTTGGTTAAAAGTACAATTTTGTACTGGCCATAGAGAGAAATTTGATATTAAAATTGTTGATTGAAGTAATAAATACTTTTTATCGTTCCAGATATTTGTACGCCGCATATCGTGTTGGCAATTTAGCGATGGAAACCATGGGCAGACGTATTCATGACGATAACCGAAACTATGTAAAATACGCTCAAAATCCGCCGTACGGCGACGATGTCAAGTGGTTGTTTAGTATTTCAAAAAAACTTGGTAAGTAGTGTTTTGAATGAGCGTGATGTTTTGAGTATTTCTCTTCAAACCCGTACGTTTTTGGACTTGGTTTCATCGCTCCTTGATTTGGACGGTGACACGCTGTCTTCTTTACGTACTGTATGGCAGATGGGATGGAGAAGCATTGACGAGAAAAGTCTCATAGTGGTTAGAATTAATATTCTATGGTCGATATGTTGTCTTTAGGTTGTGTTATACTGAGTTGTAGTTTTCCTAATGGTTATCATAGTTCTACTCTGAACGGGGCATTGTTGTGAGCTACTGGGTAACTTGCATTGATATTATGCGGCGTCGAATCTAGCTTGCGGCACGCCGCAGGAATGCAATGTGGGTATGACGCAGCACGGTGACGGACGGCACCGTATGACGTTGTAATTATCAAAAAGCATAGGGACACATTTACGATTGTTGTCTTATTAACTACGAAGACAGCAAAATTTGTTGACATCTTTGACCGTAAAATTTCGGGTGGGTGTGTGTGGATCACAAAACCGCTTATGACAAGTTCGATCAAGAAAAATTCTACTGCGACGGATTTTGATTATGGTTTGCAGGTGTGCCCTATGTTCAGCAGTTTTGTATCGCCGCATCCCAATCAGTTGTATCGCCGTTTGTGTTGTATGATTTGTGTGTCGAAGCTGCACAGTTATTTTCGCGAGGCACCACTCCTTTGGCGAAAACGCTTTTGCATCCAACTGTTCAACCATTGATGCAAAAATGTCTACAGATGTAAGTTTTTAATTCAATAATGTAGTCATGGACAGAGTTAAGTGCGCAGTAATCGCAATAAATGTGTCTACTGTGTCTGCGATAGCTTGATTTATAACCGTGTTTGATTTTTTGAAATACCGCAACCAGTCGCGGTGAGACGCCGTTGCAGTCGCTGTTCAGCTTTTCTTTCCAACAGCGTCTGCGTTGACTGAAGTTCTAACACTAGGCAATCGCGGTTGAAGGCGCGGCTATGTTTGCAGTAATCGCAAGTGGACTAAAACGGGGTTTGTGATCAATTCTGTTAAAAAACAATTGTGATCAGAGTATTGATTCCAGAGAGATACGTGTCATTATTATTAATGATACCATTACTGTTTTTGCGTTGTAGGTTTTACCAAGCGTCACATCAAAAACTATCACATCCACGATTTACACCGTCCGATGCGGAAGAATTAATTGCGCTTGTGCTCGCGGCACGCACTGCATTCATGCAAACACCAGGCGGTGCCGAATACTTTAACGCATATTTTCATTCGCTTCGTAAACAAAAAGCGTGCAAAAAAGATTTGTGGACACGGCTGGTAAGTGCGTTGAGTGCTAGTGCAACTCACCAAAACAGTCTAAACAGCATTTCTGTAGCCGGAGCTGGAAGTGGTATTAGCCATGCTCACGGGGCAGGACCGGTGGGTGGAAATGCTGCAGTTGTACCGACAGGGGGTTTGGTCGTTAACGGTGGACATTCAGCGAGAGGTGGAAAGATGTGAGACTGCTTTCGATGAGAGTGGAACTTTGTGCACATGTCGACCTTTTGAGTGCATCTGAGCACCGGTTGTGTATTAATTTTTGTTGCTGTGTTGTTTATTTATTACATACCTACCTGTATTGCTATAAATATAATTGTTCGATTTGGCTTTATACTGTCTATACGTATATTTTATGTTGGCGGATTTTATGCTGCGTCCTGAATGTCATTTGTCTCAGGTCAAAATTGGGCTGTTCCGAACAATAGTTGGTTAAAAATTTCTGATCGTGTGTGTTTGCTTGCCGTGCTAAATTCTCTCTTGGTTGGTAAACAGTAATTGAAGTATTATTCAATTGAAATCCAATGCAGGTATAAACCACATATACATGAGGATGGCGACTTGCTGTTTTTTGTTGTGGCATACTTGGTGTGTCTTATTTATTATTAATGTACATTTTACTCGTAAACCTAAATATTAGCATTGTTTTAATACTGTTTTGTAGTTATTGTATCTTCGAATGTTGTATGTATATGTTGCAGTGCGCCTTTAGTGTTTGATTACTTATTTAATTATCTGTTTATATACCTCTGCATGATATTTAGTGGACTACCGAAGTACATTTTGTATCGATTTCGGTTTTGCCGCTTTTTTCTTTTAAGTCTAAATTTTTATGTCAGATTTATTAAAGAAGTCACAAAATTTCTAGTTCCGGTTCTGATTCCGGTATAAGTCAGTTTTGCTTTGCACCCTGATCACAAACGCAAGGTTTTAAAATCCTGGCAACTAGGTATAATACAGAAAACCAAAAGCGCGTCAAAATACTGAAAATCGCAAGGGAATCGCAATGTTGCTGGACGAAAGAAAAGGTCTGTATGCGTTGGAAATAGTGATACTTGACTTGCAATATTTGTAACAGACGCTAACACTTGTCCCGCAAAAATGCCACAACGCAACTAAAAATCATATAGAACAATGTATAAACTAAATCTGTACAAATTCTATTTATGACATGACAATTTAGTATTAATTAGCATACGTATCTTATATTCAATCAGCAGGAACATTGTCCAAACCAAAATACGTATGTTGGAGGAAAAAACTATTTTAAAAACTCCACTGGAAGTAAGATTTTTGGCTGATTAAGCACAGACTTTCATTTATATACGTATAATAGTTTTGTTCACAACGTAAACACATAAAATATATTGTGTTGAATTATAAATGTCTAGGCACTGATTCCACTGGACATTCGATTAAAATTTATATATATTGTGTGTGATTATTACTTATAACATATATTTTACATTGGTTTTCTGGTATTTGTAAGTCTAAAATGAGGTAGGAAATCGTTAAAAGAAGAAATCCTTAGTGATCATGGGCAGGGATGGGCGGTCTCGGTCAAAGTTTTTTAAACGATGCCTTAAACCAGCCAAATCCCGAAACCAAGACCGAGACCACCCATCCCTGATCATGGTGGTGGTGGTTTAGCTACAGCGTACAGTGTGTATATATGTCATAAATTTAAATCTTTCACGAACAACAATGCACAGTAATTTGCAGTGTGCTACTGGAAACCAAAAAATGCCGAAACAAGAACTGGATAATTTAGCATTCGGCGGAGCCGAATAATTAATTCAAATCTAATACTGTAACATTTAAAAATGACCCTACTCCACTCAGTATTCTCTGTTTTTGTCGCGTAGCGTTCAGTTACAATACTTGTTTAGAATAAGAATACGCTGAGATAGGTAATGTTCGCTCCTTAAAATAACAATAGTCATCTTTATCAGGTATCCCATAGTTGCTGTAACCCGATAAAGATTGTGAACGTACACGGGCGCATGCAAACATTGACAACACATATTTGACAGAAAAAATGTGTAAATTTAAGTCAGCCAGTTTCGCGGCAGCTGGCATAAACTAGTGTTGTGCAATTACCAAGTGTTGTGCAATTACCATTTTTTCTACTGGCCCGCCAGCCATTGGCCAGCGGCCGACCAATATATATGAATTTGAAAAATTATCAAGGTTTATATATTGGTATATATCATTTCGTTGCGTTTCTAGAAGCTATACCAATCATTTTAAGCTCAGTAATTCAGCAAGAAACGACCTCGTAGTGTACTATACGTTAACTACGAACAAATTCAATAGTACGTATCCTATAAGCTTTAGTAGAAGACAGTTTACCGCATTGTTTCTAAATATTTTATATACCACATCATCTATTCAAAATAATTGCCGATCGCTCTCCCTTCATGCAACTAATACGACGAAACGTTTAATGATCAAAATATTGGCCCATGTTATACTGAGGGCCGTCCCGCTGTCCCAGGACATCAACAAGCAGGTGCAGCGTAGACAAACCACCTTACATACACCAAAAACTTTCCCTGCGGCTCTGTTTAGATTACAGCTATATATTTCCGATTTTTGCGGTAATGACTCCTTTTACCCATTCTGAAACTGTAGGCACAACTCGTAGCTATCACAAACAAACATAACTTAAACTTAACTAACTTCATTTATATTGAACCTAGCTATAAAATATATACTTTGAGAAAATCTGAGACGATTTAATCCGATTACATTATTATTCCTTTTATTATAGTCAAGAAATATTTATATATACTCCGGTGAAAAGTTTTACTATATTTTTCTAAAAAGCAATGGCGCCCAGATCATCTGCAGCGCTTTATCTCACCACACAAGCTGTCACAGCAAAGCAGTTTCAACTAGTGATTTAGTCTTAACATTACGATAATGATGACACTAGGCAACATTTCAGATTTTAACTAAAAGTTTTATAATGGAAGTCTAAATATGAGTAAAAACTTAAATTGACATTGTCGCAATGTTTTTAACTTTTACCGTGCTAAGCAATTACTGACCGGTGCACAACAATAGCATAAACACAAATCGTGAAGCTTCGGTTTCTTCATGTTTTTAAAAGCGTCCGACGAGTTAAAATACCCTAGGCGGATGCCGATTTTTTTACCGGAGCCGGATATCCGGTCACACCCTGGTAATTTGCAATTAGCATGAACAACGATTTCGTTTCAAAACTACCATTGCTTTACGGCTACTCAAGTTTTAACTTTGTGGGTGAATACTGTCAGTCTACGTAGGAACCGGGACTTCAGACCTTTGAACTATGATGCTACTATGCAGCTAGAAAAGCGGGCTTCCGGAGCGGGGATCGAACTCTCAGTCTAAGGATACTTGCACGAACATTCTACTACTGCGCCGCGCAGCCCGCCTCTTCAACTGTTTTTACCGTCGGCTGTATGTGTAGACCGTAGGCTGCCAGCTAGCATACATACATGCACTGCAATATATTGCATGTACACGTAACGGACAAGCATGCCTCACATGCTTACATGCCCTTATTTTCAACAAGGTCGTCCCCTGACCATTCATATTATTTTCGACTGGATACCGTGTTCGTAGCGCGGCAGTTTACCATCGCGCTCACGGCGTGGCCCCCATGTCAGTCTAGGTAGGAACCGGGACTTCATATCTTTGAACTTTGCTACTATGCAGCTGGAAAAGCGGGCTTCTGGAGCGGGGATCGAAGTCTCAGACAACGGATCCTTACACGAACATTCAACCGCTGCGCCACGAAGCCCGCCTCTCCCAACCATTTCTACCGTCGGCTATATGTGTCGACCGTATGCTGCCTGCTAGCATACACTATATTGCATGTGCTTATAACGGACAGGCATGCCTCACATGCTTACAAATACAATAGCAGTTGAACTCGACTAAGTTCAGTGTTAAGATTTTAACAGAATGAATTGAAAAGGTCAAGTAATGCAAAGTACTACGTGTTGGTCGAAATATGTTAAAGTTACTAAACCTTACAGCTACCTATTTGAATAAAACATTTTATTGAATTTCTATAAAATTGTAGCATAAGTGGGATTGTTTCTGGTCAGGTTTCCGCTCGTGCGAATAGATCTGTCTTGATCTTTGTCATTGTTACACCAGCTAGTAGCTATTATGCTGATGTAGACGGTACATATTACTATATATAGTTTTTGATTGCGTCAAGTCTCGGAAAGTGAGTAATTTAATATGTATGTGTTATTCGTATATATTATAGCTTTCTTATCAATGTCCTGTTTTGCTAATTTAACACTACTCTGTATGATATTTATAATTTATTTGCGGGTGGGTACTTCGTGTGCGTTTGTTTCACTTCAAACCATGGCCCATTGCTCTCCCAAAATCCCACCGCCCCATCATTACAGTTTGAAGTTTCAAGTCGAATTTTGAGATTTCGGTAATATAGACTAGCAGGTGGTATTTCGGGATATGGTCTAAGTTAGGTTTTTGAAATTTCGAGATATGGTCTAAGTGAGGTTTTTGAGATTTCGGGATATGGTCGAATTTAGAATTTTGGGATTTCGACATAAGGTCGAAAGTAGAATTGTATGCTTTTGGGTTTCGCACGTGGGATTTTGGACTTTGGAATATGACAGGGCCGAGGCAATGTTTCGTGAGACACCCGCGTTGATTACCGAAGCCCCCTTATTAAATTAGGCCTCCGTGTGATGCCCCGAGCCCCTTATGGTTGACCGAGACCCCGTAGATATACCGAGACCTTGCTAACAGTGTATAGGTTAGTGCTAGAGATGCCCCGGAGCTAGTTTTTATATACGATTCTTTTTTGACTGGCTTGAAAAACAATCCTAGCACTCTCTGTTCTCGTTACAAAAATATGAAAATGACAATAAATTACTGCACACCCTTATGTTTAACCGAGATCCATTATGGTCTTCCGAGACCCTGCTCACAATGTATAGGTTAGAGATGCTCCGAGGCCATTTCATATATATATCAGGGTGCGACCTGATATCCGGCTCCGGCAACAAATCGGCATCAGGCTCCGGTATTTTTTTTGCCGGATATTTGTTGAAAAATTTAAAAAAATGAAACTAATTGAAACTACATTCACTGTGGAAACAAGTTTTATATTTGCTTCAATCTTAAGGCGATTAATTCAGTTGAGAACAAGTGTAAGTTCCCATTCGAAATTTTTTCTCAGAACGTAGCTCCCATACCAAAATTCTGGCTAGGCCTCTGGTTGCATACCGGCCACTTGATACTTTACGTTGCAGTTAACGTGAAGATAAGTCAAAACTAAGCTTAAGCGAAACAGTAGCCTTAAATCCTAAGCTACATACACCTCTATTTTATAGTATCTTACAAAAACTGGACGCCCGACCGTACAATGCTACTTAGATACTATATACGATTCTTTATTGACTGGCATGAAAACAATCTTATCACTTTCGGCTCTCGTTACAAAAAATATGAAAATCACAAGAAATTACTGCACACGGTAGTTTTTAATTATCCATGGTTTGCTGTACACACTACACAATATATAGATTTCCCACTGTTAGCCACCATATACGTATTACATGTATTGTAGCTCCTGTTGATAGTTATCTTTACCTGTTATAACTTGGAGCCGGTTGGTACCGGCCCCGGGGTCTTGCTTTCAGCTACGGTTTCGGTAAAAATCCTGGTCCCGGGACCAACTACAGTATAGGAACAATATCTAATGCTTGATTTCGTCGAAAAACATATGCTTTCTGCTGCAGATTCCATGCTGTTAGAGCCTCTAGATTTTGAAAACCTGTATTTGATTTTATTTTTACGAATGTCTAAAACATTTGTTGGGTCAATCGGGTGAAGCCCTCTAAGGTGCCGAGGCCATCCTAGGGGGCTGCAATGAATTTAAGATCTAATCTATGCTTTAAAACACATCCTGTGCCTAAAAGCCTATGCAGTTCTAAACCTTAGCCGAAGCCTTGCGTAATACTGAGCCCAAACATCGTTTAAGATCTAATCTATGCTTTAAAACACATCCTATGCCTAAAAGCCTATGTAGTTATAAACTTTAGCCTAAGACGAAGCCTTGCCTAATCCTAAACCTAAGCCTAAGCCAAAGGATTTCCTAATCATAAACATAAGACTAACGTCGTAACCCTAGCAAATCATTCCTAAGTCTAAGCATGAGCTTATACCTAAACCTGAGCCTAAGCAAAACTATATCTAAATCGTAGCTTACTTTATGGCATTCCCACAGGAAACGTTACGCCCGTGATCTTTATATGGGCCCCTAAGCCCAAAGAATTGCTTGGGATGAATAATTTTAAAATCACAGAATCCCATAAGTACATAACGAAAGCTAAATGAGATTTTTAGACGGCAGGAAAGTATACATGGGCCCAAACGAGTATATATTACACAACTTGGAGATTTTGCCTATGGGCAAAGCTTTTAATCCAACTAGAACGATTAATACTGCAGTCTTCCAAATTGTAGTGCATAAATGACTCCAGCACCAAATACAGTTGAGCTCCAAACTTTAAAGCATAAGTACTTAGTTTTGAAAAAGTATAACCTTGCATTATCGCTCAAGGTTTTAATACTAGAAATATAAACGCTTAATTTAATGTATACTTGCAATACCGAATGTATATCAGTAACGAAGGGCGGGTTGAAAATAAATAACAGTCCGTAACCGAATAACATGGGTACGCTCTAGAGAGGCCAAATAAATATTCCACCCTCTTATTCGGGTCACTACAGTATTCATCCTGGATTTTGGGTCAACAAAATTTGGTAGAGTGAACCATTTTCCTTAGTGATTAAAAACCATAATTTCTACTAGGTATTCCGATGAAAACTGCATTGTTGTATTGTTCAGTATAACCTGTTTTTATAGTATGTTAATAAAACGGTGTTTGTTTATTCTTGAGCGGTCTTTTCTTACGTTAGCTTACTTATGCAGGGTTCTCGTTACCAATTGTGCACTTGGTACCTGTTTTGTCACTATGCCCATAGCGGTACGCACTAACTTTTTTACCCATATGAATACCAACAGAAAATAAACTGTTGTCCATAGCTAGGTTTTTGAAATATTGACCTAACCATATGGGTAGAGTCAAGATGTCTGCTTGTAGCCCATATAGATGCCATCATAATGCACTTTCAAGCTTGCACTATAAAACGACTCAGTACACTGAGTTTTGTTTTACAAGTCTGGTTTAGTATTTTTTACAATATATTTTTCGAACAAATCTAAAAAATACGCAAGCTGCAACTGTAAATATTGTTAAAACAATCGCAAGGTATCCATATAGGTAGTAGCTAGCTAACAATCTATTCATATAGGTTGTTTCTACCTCCTGCTGCGGGTAGGGGACAAAACAGGTCCCAAGCGCACAATCGGTAACGTGAACCCCGCATTACAGGAGATGAAAAATGGATTAAAATACGGAAAGTCGTACCGAAAATCAAATGATTTATTTGTGTGCACATACATAATCAGATTTTTGAGCAAAGCGAAACTACGAGCGGAGGTCGGAGTTTTGCGAAACGTTTTATGTTTTGTACTTGGGGGTCGAAAGGTGGATGCCCGTCTGTGCGTCCGAAAAGAATCTCAGGAACGGCCGAACCGATTTTGATAATTTTTTGTTTGAAAGCCAATTATCCTGAGGTATTAACCTCGCATTGGAGTTTTAAAACTTTAAGCGGTTTATTAGCTACAGGCTAATTTGCATAATTAAGCCTAAATTAGGACTTTCCACAATATTTCACTAATTATTACAGTTAGAAACAATCTAATTTTAGCATTAAAGGGTTTTTGTGTGCGAGGAATCTGCGTAGACTGTTTACAAACCTCCAAAACCGATAATTGAGCAGTTAGCTAATAGATAATTTGCATATTCCATTTCTAATTGAGCATGTGGTCTAAATCATATTCACAGTCCGTGGCGGTACCATCCCGCACGGCGTTTCCATCCAATTTGCCTGTAACGCAAAATTATTTTCCTTCATTATCGCCGAACTTGGTAGCGCACACCTCGGCTCCGGCCTGTGCAAATTTCCAAGTTATCGGCACTTGCTTTTTTCTATAATATTCTGTCATCAACTTTGGGGCAATTTTATTTTTACCCACGAGTATATACCAGCGCAAAATTCCTTTACCTAGTGCACGTCTTTACCCGCGCAAAATTAATTTACCGTTACCGACCTTACCTGCCCTTATTTTTTCTAGCTATTGGTGCATGTTTTTTATTAAAAAGCCACAAATATTTTTCGATTTAACACCACATTACTGGAGTGTTATACTGTATTGACCCGCATAAGAGGGGGGACTGATATTTATTTGGCCTCTCCACAGGGTACCCCCCTTGTTATTCGGTTACGGACTGATTTTATTTTTAACCCACGCTCCGCCGCCCTTCGTTACTATTATATATCCGGTACTGCAACTATCCGTTGAATTAAACGTATATTTGTCTCGTTTAAATAGTTTAAGGTTATACTTAGAAATGTACTTTCAAAATTTAAGTACGCTTTAAAGTTTCGAACTCAAATTATTTGGTCCTGGAGTCATTTATGTGCTACAATTAGGGTTAATTGACATTTAGGGACTCTAATTAGGGTTTAGGGACTCTATCCGCTTACGGACTCTTATTGATTCGGACCCAAAATAAGGACCCCCTCTTATTACCCCCCTCTTATTCGGGTCAATACAGTACTTATTTTTTACTCATACAATAAAAACAGTTTAAAGTTTTTCTACATAATCTGGTTTCAAGTGTTATGAAAATTTTAGGCGCGTAAAGAACCACAAATTATTACCCGCGTCTTGAAATTTTATTCCCGCGGATATATTTGAGCCAAAATTTTCTTACCCGTACTCGAGAGTAACGTGCATCTCTGATAATAACAACAGTCACTGCCAAGCAGGGTGTAAACGGATAATAAAAATAACGGGAGAAGATAGTCATCAAAAGAAAAGAAACGGACAAGGAAAACGAATCTTGATTGACATACAAAAGTTTACAAGATCATTTATTTCTCAGTCAATACAAGTTTAGACATACAAATATTCAACGAACTTTCTAAAATTCAATATATACACAAATTCCCAACGGCCAGCAGCAAGAAAATGCAAATAACAAAAGCCGACGCGGAGGACACGAAAGAAAAGAAAGAAACCCGATCCAGGCCAGACAGGAGAAAAAAACCAGAAAAAAAAACCCCAATCCTCGAAGGCGAGAGCCCAAACAGAGAAAAAAAACGCACACAACGGGGGCCCCCCCAACTCCCCCCAAACCCCCCCCCCACAACACCGCCACCACAAAGAGACCACACCGCCGCGCCCCACCACCACCCCGCCCCAAGAAAACAAAAAAACGCGCCCCCACACGCAACGACAGCCACAGACAAGCACCAAAAAAAAGAACACAAAAACAGGAATACCCAAAAAAACACAAAAAACAAGAGGAAAACAAAAAAAACAAGACAAAAAAAAAAAAAAAAAAAAAAAAAAAAAAAAAAAAAACAACGACCGAAAACCAAAATTCAACAAAAGTTAAATAACAAATAGCGGATCACCAAAATTTTAATTTACTGTAAACAAACACGCACATAATATACATCGACTGAAATTGAGGTTTTTATTTAAATTTTAATAAAATTATCTTTAGATAATTATTGTTACAAACTTATCATGGTTTTGGGATAATGTACAATATATTCAGCATTACCCTACTCATCCACTGAAAGTTGGCGAAAATTCGAAATGCACTATTTTTCAATCTCCACAGTTCAATAATAAACTGCACAAATAATTATCATACTACAATATAGTACAACTATAATAATAATAGTATGCTAGCCTGAATGCATACTTTACACACAATGACGCCTTGGAAACCCTACAAAAACCATGCAATACTGCAAAACATTTCGCTTTTTTTCGTAAAAATTTCATTAAATCGTAACTGCCACTGTAATCACTCATTTCAAACCAGACCTACAGAAACGAGTTGTACCTTTCAAAGCCCAGCTGGTCAAAATATTAAAAATATGCTGAACAAGTGTTTCTTCAGCCCAATACGGATCAGCAAAGCGTCTATCATACTTAATCACTGCTGGATATATTGGCGCTCCAATTTCAAAACAGCCTTTCCGAAATTTTAAGACAGCTGTATTATTGACATACACGCCTTCAGGAAATGCGTATCATAATCGGAGCTTTGTTCGCTGCAGTATGCTCCCTACCGTTTCAACGTCAACGTTCGATCGCTTTTTTCAAACCGATCAACCCAAATATGTTGCGATGCGCTTGCGAGCGCATTTTCAAAAAATCGCAAGATTCCTGTATGCCGTTGGCAGACAAGTGAATAGTACCGATCATACGCTAACGTTATCATATCAATAGGACTTGTATGATTCGCAACACAAACACCACCAGGACGAGCACGATTTTCGCAATTATGATACGTGACGTACAGTGAGACAGAACGTGCAAGCAATTTAAAGAATATTGCATTCATGGTAAGATCTGCACGTCGTTTAAAATCACCTTCGCTTAGCGGTGCAATCAACAATGATGCGATAAAGATGAACATGCAAGCTGTAAAGAAACGAAGCATATGTTTTACAATCAATATAAGCACTGTCACTAGATTTCCAAAATCACCACATAAACATGAAAACAGCACCATCAATCTGATGCAGAAGTATTATAAATTTGAAACAAAAAGCATTATATTATGAATGCATTTATAATAATACTCAACAATGAAACGATTGCAAACACATTAAACATAAACATATAAATCCTACACGTATACTGACATAGGTAATAGAATGGCAATTAAAGCAATTATAACCATAAAGGCACAAAGAACTAGATTAATAAGCTGCATAGATACTAATAGAATCACTGTCATGTCATCTAAGCACACTTACAGTATTAAAGCAATACTACTACATTCAGAATACCAAAGCAGCAACAGCAAATTCCAGAATTTGAGAAACGTGAAAAATTAAAGATCAGATTGAATGTGAAACATTTATAATGAAGAAAGCACAAGAAACGACAGTAATGATTTTTTAATAAAATGAATTTTAATGAGCATCTTCAAGCTCACATATTTTGGCCCGTGTTTACAAGCCAAGCTAATACAAATATACACATTAATTAGCAAAATCATAAATTTATGCAGTATATTTGTACTGCAAATATAAACCAAACATGACACAAATCACAACACTATTTAAGTGAAAACATGAATACAAATCCGCTTTATTCAGTACCAGCACTTGCAGAAAGCCCAAAAACTTGAATGCAAAACAGTAGAAATTTTTAAACAATTCAAAGCAGCAACAGCAAATTCCAGAATTTGAGAAACGTGAAAAATACAAGAAACGACAGTAATGATTTTTTAATAAAATGAATTTTAATGAGCATCTTCAAGCTCACATATTTTGGCCCGTGTTTACAAGCAAAGCTAATACAAATATACACATTAATTAGCAAAATCATAAATTTATCCAATATATTTGTACTGCAAATATAAACCAAACATGACACAAATCACAACACTATTTAAGTGAAAACATTAATACAAATCCGCTTTATTCAATACCAGCACTTGCAGAAAGCCCAAAAACTTGAATGCAAAACAGTAGTAATTTTTAAACAAATCAAAATAATAATAAGCACCATCTAGCTCCCATACCCAAATGTTTTTCACAGGCACGCAAATGCACGAATAAACCAATTCAGATTACCCATGAACTAGAAAACACAATGTACTTCAAAAATAAAGTAAAATGCGACACAAATCACCACATTATTAATATGAAACCACGTCCATTAGTAGTGTTTTTTCTTGTACCAAAACTTGCAGTCGCAACCACCACAACTTCTTTCATGTTTCGAAATTTTGTTTTGCCCACGCTTGCCGCTAGCTTAAATAGCAAAATCAAAGAAAAGATAAAACAAGTTAAATCTAAAATCTTTAATTGTTCACAAATCAACTTTTCATTAGTTAAGGTTAGGTTTGTTCATACATTAATTAAAACATAATTTCAGACTAAATGCATCGGTTAAATCACTCAAAAGAAATGCTGCGTCTGGGTAGATAATTAGTTTTTGTGAAGCAATTATGGTACTTCACACTTTTTAAAAGCTAGAAAATTCGACACTAACGAACGCAATAATTATTAACACTATGATAGTATAGACCACTGATACTTGTAGTACTGTGCCTTTTTTCGTTGCTCTGTAAAATACTTGAGGAATATCTTTAATCTAGAGCTACAGTTCTAAAAGTAACATAGCTAGCAAGAAATGAAACCTACCCCTATGATAATAAGGCACATCAGGAGCTGGCAGCAGCGGTTGAACTCTTCGGTAATTAATCAAAGACGGCCCAGGTGCTGGAAACGGACGGCATTGGCCTGGAACAGGTTGACACAATTCCACAGTTTGAGTTGATGCATCGGCAGTACGAATGTCGTCCGTTGAAGGCCATTGCGTTATTGCTATAACACCAACTAACGAAGCTGTATAGCCTTAACCTGTAGTACATTCTTATAAAATATTACAGCACACAAAGTAGCGATTCTATAAGAGCGTTTAACAAGCAAAAAGTAATGGTTTCTCAATAAAACAAGTAAAAGTACACTAGTTTTTAGATAATCAAACTTTTACAAAATATCGACAAGACTTGTATTCGGTTTTAAAACTATAGACAGGTCGTTCAAAATTTAATGTGTATACTTACCATCTGCTACGCAAGCGCTGTCACGGCGTACAGAAGTCTCAGACGTAACGCGTTTATTCCATATGTTGACGAATGACGAACATGAAGAATCGGGCGACTGCTAAAAGAAATCTCAAAACGTTGAAACACAAAATCATTTTTGCTCATAACCATTGTAAAGCTGAAATATGTAACTATTGAAACCTGTATTGATGTTGTAATTACTATACCCAATATTGATGTGTAAAACGCCTAATTGATCCAATAAAATTTAAAAATGAAACTAATTGCGCAATCATTTTAATTTTATAACCATTATTTTTATTCAGTGTATTTTTGTATTAGATTTCAAAAATTGAAATTGGGTTGAAGATTTACTAACTGAAAGTTTAATCAAACTTACTTTGATCAAGTAAATGGATTTCCATATCATTAAGAATTAGCCGCATATCCCGCAAAATAGTTGAAACGATTAAGTCTGCATCGGTTGAATCGCGTATTATATATACTCGTAACGTATCGCTCGTAGAATTGGGCAGATAATTTTGACACGATTGCTGAGTGACAATAATGACGTCGCGCATTTGATTGCGTCTCTGAGTAACAGATGAAACTACCTAAAATAGGAACAGTGAAACAAATTACAAGTATTAAAGAATCAGAAATATATTCCTGAAATTAACCTGAATAAAATTTAACATAAAAATATCTATGTTTAATTAAACATGTTTCAGAAAAAACCAGCCAGGTTAAGCATACAATTCTGTTTTGCATCACGACACTTTAAGGAAAAAATTGAAACAAACAAAATAAACAAATTATAAAATTTTAAGACGTGCTCATACCTCTCCAAACGGTATAATTATAATTGCTGGATACTCCGGTAATTTATTTGCGGAACATACATCGATATTTTCTCTGGTTAGCAACGCGTAAATTCCAACTGCAACAATATAAAAATCTTATGTCAAAAAATATTTTGAAGTATTCAGATAAAAACAGATTTTCATGACATCAAACATTAAGTGACTTAAAAATTTATAACTCCGATCAGAAACCGGAAACCGTTACTGGAACAACATACAAGCCGTATCATTCTCTAAGTCACCGTTATTGAAACAACATACAAGCCGTACATTCTGTAAGTCACTGGTTTTAGTATTGAGCATACGCTGCAACAGCAACACGATGAATGGGCCCAGTCAACACAGACATTACAACTCAGATCACAACCGTATTTTTGCTACCTTTAGGAAGCAGTTCCTGGTTATGGAATAATGGAACTTATTTTATTATATACTAACCTTTCAGTAGCATAAACTCATCGTTGTTCGACGATAAATAAGATTCAGACTTGGATGCTGTGGCTGCATCAATAACACTATCAGAATCATTCGACTCATGAAGTTCCGGTGCCCCAAAATAATACATCATTATTGCTGCTATTACTACTATTATTATTGTATTATATTATTTTTATTATTATTATTATTACTATTACTAGTATTATTATTATTATTATTATTATGTAAAACTATACTGAAAGCAAAACAAACTAGCTGACAACCAGCTAAAACTTAGAAAATAAAACTGATGGCAATTTTCCGTTAGATTCTCAGGGTTATATACCCGATTATTTTAAAAGTGCTTATTCAGCAAAATTTATAACAAATTTGGGTCAGAAAATATTTTTGTTGATTTTTGATGGGCGTAACTAAACAAAAATTGGTGCCTTGAATATTTTTGAAAGCTTGTTTTTTCATTTAAGAGCAAAAGTAAACGAAAATTGGTGCCATTATTATTTCTGCAAAATTCATTTAAAATAAATAGGAATAACCAAACAAAATTAGGTGCCACCAATCTTTTTAACTTAGTTTTCTCGATGATCAAAAACTAAACAATCATACCTTTAACTAAATAAAAGTATAAAGCGTCTAAAGTTGCTAATGTCTTATCTTTGCAAAACTTTTAACAATACAGGCAGTGTGTAGTGAACATAAACAAGTACATATGTAATGGATGTATAACAGTTATTTGCACTATAAATGCCTATGAATATTGCGTAATGCTTTAGGCTTACGTGGAGGTAGTATGAACCTAATGCTTGAAGACTTAGACTAGGTAAAAGCTAATGCTTTAAGGCTTAGGTTAAGGTAAAAGCTAATGCTTTAAGGCTTAGGTTTAGGTAAAGGCTAATGCTTTACGGCTTAGGCTTAGATAAAAGCTAATGCTTTACTTCTTAGACTTAGGTTATTGCGTTAAGGTATAATCTTAGGTAAAAGCTAATGCTTTAAAGTATAAGCTTATGCAGCATTGGCACCTAAGACTTTAAGGCTTAGGTTTACACTGATCTTACAGCCGCTAAGATCTATAATAAATTAAGGTAGGTTTAGGTTTAAGCTTATGATAAACTATGGCAGTGCTTAAGCATATGACAAAGTAGGACATTAACTACGCTTACACTAAACTTAGACCACACTAAAATCTATAATGAATTAAAGCAGGTTTAGTTTTAGGCTTATGACAAACTAAGACATGCACTATGCTTATACTAAACTTAGACCGTCTAAGACCTATGATTAATTAAAGCCGGGTTAAGTTTAAGCTTATGATAAACTAAGGTAGTGCTTAGGCTTACGTGAAAGTAGGACATGGGTTAGGCTTAGTCTAAGCTTGGACAACACTAAGAACTAAAATAAATGAGGGCAGGTTTAGGTTTAGGCTTATGATTAATCAAGGTAGTGTTAAAGCTTATGATAAATGCACTAGGCTTATACTAAGCTTAGACCCTCTAAGACCTATGATTAATTAAAGCCGGGTTAGGTTTAAGCTTATGATAAACTAAGGTAGTGCTTAGGCTTACGTGAAAGTAGGACATGGGTTAGGCTTAGTCTAAGCTTGGATAACACTAGGAACTAAAACAAATTTGGGTAGGTTTAGGTTTAGACTTATGATAAGCCAAGATAGCGTTTAACCTTATGGCGAACTAAAGCTTTTAAGACTTACACAAACTAAACGAAAGCCAAAAATTAGACTATGCTACATTGCTTTTAGATATACACTAAAGTTAGAGCACTAGCTGATAAGCTAGGATTTACGCCTAAATAGGCAAAAGATGCACCTAAGCATACGATGCAGCTCAGTTAAATTACTCACACATAGCCCCGCACCGTTTACAAGTTTACTCAAAAATGTAAACAAGCATTCAATTTTATGCAAAAAATGCTAAACTAAAGCTGCACTGTTAAAAATGCACAAAAGTACAAAGCGCTTTATTTCGCTTATACAACAATGGGTACTAAAACAAAGGCTCTGTCTTTCATATACAATAACGTATAGCAAAACATGCTTAATTTCTTGCTTTATTAACTGCACCTCAGCCAGATATATAACACAACCTAACATTAAAATAACAATGTAAAAGTCATTGAGTTCAATCAAGTTTCAACTTATTAAGTTTATGCGGCGTTCATGTTATAACTGGGGCAGCTTGCAACACATTTTGTCCAAGTTGATTCTACGTGAACATAAAGTTTTGTGATCCCAATAGCGGTTATGTAGACAAAATGTGAATGTCATATGACATTGGCTTACAAATCACTGATGTCAAGCGATCATCGTATACAAATAACCATTTGTCATATGATACTTCGGGACATTTATGCGAATATCATATGATATTCCAAAATTCTACTAAATATTATATATTTATACAGGACAATGGAATTTGTGCACGCTAAATAAAACAATAAAAAGTCGGATAATGCAGCATTAAATGATTTCGCAAGTTGAATTAGCTTCTACGTTTCTGTTTCTCGCTAAGTTTTTCCCAAAATATATTCCTAAGTACAAATAATTCAAATTTGAAATTTTAGTATCATATGACATTCTACAGGACAATTAAGCTAGTTTACCACCACTTTGCAGACATTTTCAAACATATCATATGATACTCGCAGACAATATTTGGAATATCATATGATATTGCAGTACAAACAGTAGATGTCACGTCAGGATAGCAGACAATTCAAATTTTTTTGAATCTCATAGCGGATAAACGGTCAGACAAAATGTTACCAGCTATAGTCATAGGGACAAAACGTGTTCCAGGCTGCCCCAGTTATAACGTGAACCCCGCATTAGAACTTTCATAATTATACAAGGATGTCCAAACAATAAACGTCAACTGGATATCGGAGCACATCGACAATTGCATTTGGAAATATTCCTAAAACAGAAACAATTTAATTAAAGCAGCTTAATTAAAAAGTAGTTATAACATCCCGTAGATGGCTGTCCCAGGAGAAGATCTTTAGGGTGACTAATTTTATAATTTCAGTTTGAAAACATTGCCATGGGTCCCGCGCGTTTTTTACTGTTAGTCACCCTGAAGACCCTCCCTTGGGACAGCCACCTACGTGGGGTCCCATGGGGGGGGGTTATAACAAAAATTATTGACGTATACGTCTGTACCAAACACAGCAACCTTCGTTCTACAAAATTTAGCCGTTGGAAAATAGTTGGTACTGTTTCAACTGAAAGTCCGTTTGAGATGGATCTCAAAGGCAAATACTTTTTTGACAAACTGGAAAAGTAGTTGTGACAAAATAAATTAGATATGAATTTTAATGAGCGTTGCGCCCACGTATAATTTTCTGCTGAAAGTTTGTATGTTTGGTCAGGATATAAAATTCTTTGGCATGAGTGACAGTGTTCGGAACAAGCAAGTAGTAGAGAATTCGTAAATTGTAAAAAACATTTCAATTCCGTTTTGGTTTCCAGTCTACTCGATTTAAAAACAACTTCATTTATTGTGTCGGCTATTTTTTGTGCCGTTTTCTAATGTTACTAGATTTATAAGCAGAATTATTTTTGGACAAATTCAATAATTTGACAGAAAGATTAGAAGCAATAATTTTATTCGTATTGGCCGCGTCGGCCTGGACAAAAATTATTATTGGACGACGTATTCAGAAACTTTGCACATGTTGTCTGTATTTGAATGTCATGTTTAGCTCCAGTTTGAAAGCCTTTTGATGTTGTGTTTGTGTTACAATTTTCAAAACGAAGTAAGTTTCTAGGATTTGGAAAAATTAAGTTTATATTATTTTTAACTTCGGTAATGAATTATTTACTGATGTGATGGATTCAAAATTTAGGGATGATATCTCAAATTGCTTACCAAAGCTATGTTTGTAAGTTTGGACTAGATTGGTAAATAGCATATTTTGGCTTGAAAAACTAATTAGTGACGCATTTTTACTTTGTGTGTTTCTGTTATTAATGTGTGCTGGGTGTGAATCAAGCATGTAATAAAGGTTGCGATCTTTGAAAATCAAAATAGTGTAGCTGTTAAAAGTTAGTATGTTATAATTGTTTTGAACTAAAACGTCTTATCATAAGTGACCTATATGTAGCCAACTATCAGTGGTATAAGTAGTCCACGTTGGCGGACTACAACTGGATAATATGGCCGAACCTATAAATGCCATAGCAGTACACTGACTGCCTGTGAACATGTCCTTAGTGATTGATCCCTGGTGATAGTTTCCTACCACTAACATATGATAAGCCATTTATAAGCTAAAATACTTACCAATGCTGCTTTTCTTCAATTATGGAATAACTTTTCGGGCGACGACTTAAAAGTAACGATAATACTAATCATCGGAATGATTTACTCAAGCTTTTATATACAGAAAATTTTGTTCTAACTATAGAACAATCAACCATCAAGTCTGATGATTTTCTGCTTATAGAACTGATAACAATGTTAGTGATACAAATTTGCTTGTTTTTAGCTATAAATAGCTTAAAAATTTGTTTCAAATTATTTTACTGCTCATTATGTAACAAAAATTCTTGAATAGAATACTAATGAAATAGGCAAACCTATAGGCAAAAAGAATAATTTTCACGACAAACAGGTTTTAACGATAGTTAACTTGAACAATGCGTAGCCGCTTTGAAATATTTCGTGGAACATAACGCAAAGTAATTACTTCAACAAATGTTTTACTTTCGAATTAAGTTTAGGACATTTTTGTCAATGATGAAATCATAGGGACACGGTAGTGTCACCTATTATATGTTTCGCTCAAAGTGTAAATTTTTATGTTTTGGCATATAAAATTGTGGCGAATGCAGATATACCGGATGCACTTTAGGATTTGATTGATGATTCTAGGATGAATGTTGTGTTGTGGGGTTTTTTGCAAACAATCTGGTCAAGCTGTATTAGAGATCGAAAACAAACGCAAACAATTTCTGAAAAATTGCCCTTAGTAATCTTAGCATATTAAGCACACCCACGGCATGAATTTTAGGTAATAACAGAACTTGATAAGCACTATTGCATAGGCACATAAGGATACGATAACACTGTTGCAAAAAAATTTATATATCGATTGATTTTTTTAAACTTTTATAGTAAACACATATGTTACTATGTATTGCAAACATATACATAGCTAGTAACAACACTGTTAGTCCAGGTAAAAACAGGGACTTCAGAATTTTCCACTAAGCAGCTGGATAAGCTGGCTTTCGGAGCGGGGATCGAACTGTCAGGGTATGGATACAAGCATGTTTCACATGCTTACGTGCCCATAATTTCAACTAGGTCGTCCCGTGACTGTCCACCCTATTCTCGACTGGATACCGTGTTCATAGCTCGGCGGTCTATCGTTGTGTTCACGGAGTAGCCTGCATGTCAGTCTACGTAGGAACCAGGAGTTCAGACCTTTGAACTAAGCAGTTGGAAAAGCGGGCCTCCAGAGCCGAGCAGCCTACGGATCTTTAAACGAATATTCTACCACTGCGCCGCACAGTCCGCCTCTCTAACGGCACTATACATGTCGACCGTTTACTGCCAGCTCCCTCCCGTGACCGTCCACCTTATTCTCGACTGGATACCGTGTTCATAGCTCGGAGGTCTACCATTGTGTTAACAGAGTAGCCTCCATGTCAGTCTAAGTAGGAACAGGGAATTCAGACCTTTGAACTAAGCAGTTGGAAAAGCGGGCCTCCACAGCCGGGATCGAAACCTTAGTCTACGGATCCTTAAACGAATACTCTACCACTGCGCAGTGCAGTCCGCCTCTCTAACTGCATTTTTCGTCGACTATAGGTGTCGACCGTTTGCTGCCAGCTCCCGTGACCGTTCACCCTATTCTCGACTGATTGCCGTGTTCATACCTCGGCGGTCTACCATTGTGTTCACGGAGTAGCCTCCATGTCAGTCTAGGTAGGAACCGGGAATTCATCGAAATCTCAGCCTACGGATCCTTAAATGAATACTCTACCACTGCGTTTGAACTAAGCAGTTGGAAGAGTGGACCTACAGAGAACAACACTGTTAGTACAGGTAAAAACAGGGACTTCAGAATTTTTCACTAAGCAGCTGGATAAGCTGGCTTTAGGAGCGGGGATCGAACTCTCAGGGTATGAATACAAGCATGTTTCACATGCTTACGTACCCATAATTTCAACAAGGTCGTCCAGTGAGCGTCCATCCTATTCTCGACTGGATACCGTGTTCATAGTTCGGCGGTCTACCATTGTGTTCACGGAGTCGCCTCCATGTCCGTCTAAGTAGGAACCAGGAGTTCAGACCTTTGAACTAAGCAGTTGGAATAGCGGGCCACCAGAGCCGAGCAGCCTACGGATCTTTAAACGAATATTCTACCACTGCGCCGCGCAGTCCGCCTCTCTAACGGCACTATACATGTCGACCGTTTACTGCCAGCTCCCTCCCATGACCGTCCACCTTATTCTCGACTGGATACCGTGTTCATAGCTCGGAGGTCTACCATTGTGTTAACGGAGTAGCCTCCACGTCAGTCTAACTAGGAACCGGGAATTCAGACCTTTGTACTAAGCAGTTGGAACAGCGGGCCTCCAGAGCGGGGATCGAAACCTTAGTCTACGGATCCTTAAGCGAAGACTATACCACTTCGCCACGCAGCCCGCTTGTCTAACTGCATTTTTCATCAACAATATGTGTTGTCCTTTTGCCGCCAGCTAGCATACCTCTGTGCACATGCGTTGTTTTATATACATATGTAATTGGTAATAATATACTTGCTTGTGTGCGTTATTGTCGTTGTACAACCACGAGAATTTGAATATGTGGTTTGGAAATGACAAAAAGAAAAAATTTTCTGGCATACAGAAAACACGCGGAAAGAAATCGCAAGGTACTGTTTTATTTTATATTAAAGCTATAAAAAAGCCGTTTAACATAGATTGTATTCTGATAAACAACACATTTCATGTTGTGAAATTTTGCATTTTTTGACTTCAAATTTTGCCAGGCTGATATTTCTGTAAATGAACACAATGTCGTTTGCAGTGAAATTTTAATTGATTTTGAATGTTTTTAACATGACCGCGTAAAAATTTCACCAGTTTAAGTTTTCGTTGGCCAATAGCAAGTGAAAATATGTTCATTTTCCAAAATGCGATTTTATAATGCAAAAATTTCGGATCAAATTTTTGTATTCAAGAATAACGCGTGAAAAAACCGAACTATATAATGCAATCTAACGCTGTAAGATTATTTTCACCTGCATTTTCTGGTTTCAGGCCTTAACCAGTCGTAAATTTCTTAAAACCTTTCATGTTGTGAAATTTTGAATTTTTGACTTCAAATTTTACCAGGCCGATATTTCTGTAAATGAACACAATGTCGTTTGCAGTGAAATTTTACTTGATTTTCAATGTTTTTAACATGACCGCATAAAAATTTCACCAGTTTTGGCTTTCGTTGGCCAATAGCAAGTGAAAATATGTTCATTTTCCAAAATGTGATTTTGCAATGGCAAAATTTTCGGATCAAATTTTTTGTATTCAAGAATAACGCGTGAAAAAACCGAACTATATAACGAAATGTAACGCTGTAAGATT
>JASANG010001388.1:0-68943 GCA_030248215.1 Enoplolaimus lenunculus
TTTAAAACCCAAAATTTTTCTGCATATATTCGAAACTTCAGTGTACTAAGTGCAAGAAACTAATGTCACGAGTGTGTACTCAAATTTTTTACATCAACCATAATTCGTCATTTATATTCTAGTATTTGTTTCTTGTTTTAATATTTCGAAACAGTGGATCACATGTCTATTTGGCCGCTGTCAGAGAAAGTTGCGGATATGTTTCCGTTACGCAGTCAATCAAACTCAATGATTTAACGTTTATTAATTCTATAGTATTGTTGTGTCGTGTTTCGGGAGGACGCTGATTGGCATCAAATTAATCTAGTTTTTAAACTTTATACGCATGCATGGAAATTGTAATACTAGCGGTATTGAACTAAAAATCTTACTACCGAAACATATCGTTTTCTATGGCCACATCGGGGCACTTTTCATTCTAGTTTTAGAGTTTGTTACCAACCCTCGGGAGATTTGCGGACGGAAAATACCATATTATTTCCGTTAATCTTAATCCGTTTTCATTATGGAAAGCTGATTTAAAACTGGTGAAAAGAAATGTAGCAGATTTTACTGTTTACAAATTTTGCTGTTTTCATGATGTAAAGTCTGTTTTAATTATTTAAAATTTAATCTTACACATCATAAACGCATTAATAATTTTGATGGTATTTTGCAAGTTGTACGTTTGCGCTTACTTATGTTTAGGGTTACGCTTAGACTTAGGCGTAAGTTTAGGCTTAGTTTAATAGCAGGTTCATACAATAAGCATGCGCCGACAACAGTGAATCAGCAAATGGTACAAAAATATCTCAAATTGCTGAACACAGCTTGCTTCATTTAAAGCCAACAAATTGAAGCAAAGTAATTTTATAAATGCTGTCTTACAGTTTGTTACTGCGAGAAAACAGGTATCAGGCTGATTTTATACGTTGTCGATGAATGCAATTCATTATGTACCGCCATTGAATACCAACTTCGGTCCCTTAAAATATAAGTCTCCGGTAGCATAAGTGCGGCCGCGTATTAACATCGTGGAAATCATACTTACAGCGTTTCGATAGACAATAATAAGCATTTTCTTAATATTTATAGCGTTTTGCTACACACCTGCTTGACATTGTGATAGTTATCTGTGTAACTACTGGCCCGTGTAAAGACCACGGGCGGAGGGATTTTCTCTGGGGCGGCAATAAGCTTAAGCTTTAGATATATTTTTGCTTAAGCTTATGCTTAGGATTAGGCTTCGACTTAAGTTTAGGCTTAGGCACTGTAGTGACCAGAATAAGAGGGGGTAGAGGATGATCCTCATTTTGAGCATCAATCAATAAGAGTCCGTATCCCAAATGAGAGTCCGTAAGCTGATAGAATCCCTAAACCCTAATTAGAGTCCATTAATGTCAACGGTCCCTAATTGTAGTACATAAATTACCCCATGCCCAAATAAAGTTGAGTTCGAAACTTTAACACATACTTAAGTTTTGAAAGTACATTCTTAAGTATAACCTTGGATTATCGCTCAAACTTTAAACTTTGAATGCAAGACAAATAAACATTAGTTCAACGGATAGTGTAGTACCGGATATATGTCAGTAACGAAGGGTGGCGAAGCGCGGGTTGAAAATAACAGTCCGTAACCAAATAACGGTAGCCTCTGGAGAAGCCGAATAAATATCTGTCCCTCTCTTTATTCGGGTCACTACGGTATAAATTCATTACGTTTAGGCTTAGGATTAGGAGTATGCTTATATATACTGCTCCACCCGTGTTCTTTACATGGGCCGTGGCGAAACGAAACATAACTTGAACAAAAAAATTTGATATAATTCAAACCAATATTTTAACGCTAAACCATCGGAATTTTTCATTTCCGTTTCCATCTATAAACACCAACTCTACTATATCTAACTAAGAATCTTCTCTATATCTGCTAATAGCAAAAATGACTTCTAGCACGTCATTAAAAGAAATCATGAGAAATATTTTCAATCGCACTTGTCAAACTTAAATTTTCTTTCAGCCAATTTAAACCTTGGCGAAAAAAAACACTTTCATTTGTCAAATTTTAATATTTTATTTACTCAAAATCACAATTTTTTCAATTTCTCAACTTCAAAAAACAAATTCAACTTTAGTTTAATCCAATTCGTTCAAATTTCTACCACGGATCGTCAACGAATGCCGCAGTCCCAATAGGATTTTGCATTTGTTTGACATAGCCAAGATGCGTACGTTTAGCGAATTTTGTAACTCCTCGTGGATGCCAACGTCGCTTAGTAAACGATGGATCATAAACTGACCGACGAACCGGGCTCCAGGAATCCATTGGGCCGTATCGGACAAAATTAAACGGTAACGGAAGTTTGACGTATGTCGGTTTCGATGTTGCTTCAGCAAAACTGGTCTGAAATTTGATCACGGTCACTGAAAGATGCCTTAGAATCAGACGGTGGAAATATCTCTAATGGGCCGGACCAGAGAGCGTCGGCCGCAGTCAGCTATATTTTTAGCTGAACTTTACAGCTTTGCCGCTAAATATATATGCGCGATAATGCGCCATCCACAATAAAATTTATAAAGCATTGCCATAAAATATGTTATATAAAATATAAAGTTAACGCGTGACAAATTTTAAATTTAGAACGCGTTAACCCTACAAAAATCCATTTTTTTCTGTTAATCCTACCCCAACGGTGTTCAAAATTGCGCTGAGACAAGCGTTAAGATAGGGTTAACGCTAACCAAGATTGTGGCGTCTCCAAACGTAAAATTGAACTAAACATTAATCTCAACAACCCGCTTTTACTGCAGCGACCCGAACAAGAGGGGGCAATAAGAGGGGTCCCCATTTTGAGTCCCAATCAATAGGAGTCTCTATCCCTAATAAGGGGTCGTAAGCGGATACTGTCCCTAAATCCTAATTAGAGTCCATAAATGTCAATTATCTTTAATTGCAGAGCATAAATGACTCCAGGACCAAATAAACTTGATTTTGAAACTTTAAAGCATACTTAGTTTTGAAAGTATATGGTTAAAAACAAATAACCGTGCGTAACCGCATATTATCAAAGGGGTCCCTCTTGAAAAGGTCATATAAATCTCATTCCGCCCTCTTATTTGGGTCAAATGCCATATTTTAACAGTGCGTTAATTCTAGGTTAACGCATGCATTTTGAACGGCTGACACACCTAAAGTGTGTCCTATGTATAAATATATAGTGGTTAAATTTGGCGTTAACCCTACAAAAACGCGTGTCGCAACGTGCGCCTGTGACAAGCGTTACGGTAAGGCTAACAAAAAAGTGTCAAAAAAAGTGTTAAAGCAAAGTTAACGTCTAACAAACTTAAAATTGGTCATGTGTTAACCTTACCTTGTGACATATTTTATGACAAGGATTAAATTTATATTGTGAAGAGCGCATGAGCTCATATAAAGCAAAGAATGTCATGTATTTTCACTGGCTGGAGCGCAAGGAATCCGAAGTTAGATTATAAAGCACGTTTTGACGCTTTAGGCATATACTTCTGAAAGGGATAGTCATAATTATATTAAGCCAAAACAAAACAAATTTTGCCGTAGACGGATCCGGATGCTGAAATAAACCAAAGTCATGCAGCTTAAAAATAATGTTCTTGTTAACAATTGGTTTACAAGCTTCTTGTCTGACAAATTACAGTAACTTTTGACTTGCACATAACCAATGTTTAAAAGCGTTGCTGAGCGACGCAAATTTCATCAAAATACGAAAAAATTCTGACCAAAACTGAATGAACTTTTGTCAACAATTCTGCCTGCACTGAAGCGACAGCAGCAAATCGATTTCCTACCGCAATCAGAACCTGTGCAGTATCCAAGCTAGATTGATTTTCTACCGGAGCCGGATCCAGGCTTCCGGAAATATCCTCGTACAAACGGAAACCTATTTCATGTCTGACTTGAAAGTGCTGATGCAAAACAAAATAAAGCTATTATCTTTACTTTATGATGCCATAAAATACATGACAAAGTTTTCCCAAACTTTGCTAAATAACTTTTCGTCATTTTTAGTACCGCGGCTTCGGCCGCTAGACAGCGCATTTCCATTACTTTAATTTATTTTTTATGCCAAACACTGTTTTTATCTGGTTTCAAAATAGTGTTGTTAATTTTTTATAGAAACATCCGCAGGTGATAGTTTTTAAAGTATTCACTGTAGGAACTGGCAACAGATTGCAAAAACACAGCGGCCGTTTAAGGTGCCGGAAAAATTAATGTTTCATGAGTTTAAACCGTATCTTGCATGAATATTTTTCATTTGAATAGACACAAGCGTTCGAGTTGAAGCGTTCGCCTTTCACGCACCTGACACTCGAGCTCCAAGTAACATCTCACATTTTAACTACAGGCGGGTATTTTTAACTGATAAATGCTGTGCATTGTTCCCTATGTGTTGCGCGTTCGCTGTTCGCATTTCAGTTGCTCGTACTACATTCTTATCCGAAAAAGATTAATACACAGCGGACAATATCATGCGTTAACTCTTTGCGAATCTTTTAATGGCGAATGAAGCTATAAATCGTCAAATTTATATACCTAATTAAAGCTGGAACGCCCCACATACGTATTTTTGGAAATGTTACAGCTCAATTTTACGACTGTATGCTATTTAAATGTATGAATATATTTTGTTTGAATACGTATAACTCCAAGAATATTGTATAAGTTTTGCTAATCGGTTCTATAACATATTAAGTTGCGTTCCAGCATTTTTGCAGGAAACATTTTGGCGTCGGTCGCAAATAATTTAGTCACACTGAAACCAAAATGGTTTGCTCTATATGTAGTTTGCGCGAACGCGGTAAAACTTCACGAACCCTGTACCGTTAGTAGCTCAGGCGTCCAAAGGTATTAACTTATGTTTATTTTAGTTTGTTTCTACTAAAATGTTTTTCTGACTTTATATTTTCAATCTTGTGACTATAAAACACAGCGGCTTCCAATGAGGATTTATGTAGCATTTACCTGCCTGATATATGATACGATGTTGGTTGTTTATTTATATAATGTTTGTGTTTTATTATTATTATTATTATTATTATTATTATTATTATTAGCTTTGGTCATGACGCTTAATTTTTTTATAAATACCTGGGGGGGGGCACAGCCGAAAGTGTCCGGCTCCCAAATTACTGAGCAAGCGTCCAATTTCGAAGTTGCAAATATGCGACGTCAAGTTGTCCTCGTAGCCTATACTAGGTTGCGACCGGTTGTCACAAGCTGACGAAACCGTAGCCGCAGCTGAATAATCAAATATCCGGCCGGAGCCGGATACGAATTCAAATCTACACTAGATTGCATTTAAATACCAGAATGTAGCTTACAATTCTTCCTTCCGTGGCTTAAGGTACCAGTGGCGGATCAAAAAATTCCTGGTGTGGGGGATGCTCAAGTGGAAAATGTTAACTATTGGCATACTTATACATATATATGAACGTATGTATGTATGCAATGCACTCATTAAAGCGGATGTTGCGTAAATTTCTTATTCTGCCCCTGATCTTTACATGGGCCACTGTCATTATAGCTTACGTTGGTTTTAACTCTGTCAAAATTTACACTCGGCAGCCTCTGGGGGGATACATCCCCCATCCTCCCCCCTGGATCCGCCGTTGTAAGGTAATATCTGACCCAAAGCGTTAACGTGACACAGTTTAACATCTCACGCCGATGCATTTTTAACAGTTAACAACGATCATATTCCACTACTCCATGTTTTTGTAGCGTTGTGTTCAGTTGCAATATTCGTTTGGTCCATTTTAAGTGCATCCAGTTTTCCGTAGGTACTTTAAAACAAAGATGGCTTCAGGGCTGACAGTCTCGGTCTCAGTCTCGTCAAGTCTTGGTATTTGTCAGACCTCGGTTTCTTCAAGTGATTCCTGATGAATAAAATTTCGCTGTGAAAGTATGAATTTTCATAGTTGCGCAATAATTAAGAGCAGATATTTTGAAAAAAACAAAACCTTTGAAAACCAAAAAGAACTACAAAAAACCTATTAGAAATTATTTTACTTTGAAAATTTAAATGTTTTCCGGTGATGATCACAAATTGACCGAGACCGAGACTTTTCATGACTAGTCTCTGCTCATTCCTGTCTAGGATTAACGCTATTATTTTTGCTTAGGTTTAGGCTTAGTTTTTAGATCTATTTTTACGCTGAAGTTTAGGCTTAATAGCCTTTCAGAATATTAGGAATATGCTGAGATATGCATTCTGTTACGCACCTAGAATAACACTCGTCATCTATATCTGGTTTTCCAGCGTTATTGTAGCCCAATAAAGATTGTGAACGTACGCGGTCACATGTAAACATTTACATTATATTTATGACAAAAATAATATGGAAAGGTAAGTCAATCAGGTCTATGATAATTGTAATAAATAAGTATGGTGGTGTAAATTTTTGAAGTTTTTAAAAATATCCGACAAGTTAAAATACCGGAGCCGGAGCCGGATATTGTTTTTTGCCGGAGCCGAAGGCGGATATCCGGTAGCACTCTGGCCTATACGTACGCTCAAGCCTAAGTCTAAGCAAAAAATAGTTTAACGCATCAATTTACTCTATTCCAGGCCTACAGAAAAACGTTCCTCTCCTGATCTTTACATGGGCCATAAATCTGATGAAAATTAGCATTTCTGTCCATTGACATAGTTTTTATTTTTTAAATTTAGATTTCATGGTGCTAAAATGAACATCGTTCAACTAAAGCCCGACGAATTTCGTCGAATGGTATTTAAATTATTGAATTTTTTGATAATTTTTTCGGTTATGGAGAGACATTACTGAACCTCAAAAATCGAATTTCTCAAAAATTCAAATTTCAGTGTGGAATGACCAGGGGATGTGACGAAAAGCTCTAATTCGTAGTAAAAAAGAGTAATAAATTCAACCGTGGGTTAAGCGCCGGCTGTGTAGGATCGTGTAAACTGCCCCACCAGATATGCTATGCTGTCCCACTGACGATAAAGTAATTATAATTTTGGCCGGTTTGTCACCCACTCCAGAGCTACACGCTACCCGCCGGTAAACGCAGGCCAGATAAGAACAATTTGATGCGAGTAAACCCGCGGGTAATAAATTTCTAAGTGCGACTAAATGAAACATTGCTATATTATTCGACAAATAAAAAATTGCACAATTTTCCAAGCTAAGCAATCGATGTTTATCATAAGTATTCGGCAATGCTTTTGGCGAAAAACTATTTCATTTAAACTTTAAGGTATTAAATTTTCAAATAATACTTCTAGTTTCCTCTGCTGGCTAAATCATCATGAAACTATGTTTGCTTCAATCAAACATATTTCCATTATAAATGTTGTTTAGTCTTTAAAAACTATTGTCCTCATAGCGTTGAGGGCCCCGATGCGTTATCGGATTTAATCTTGGAATACATGAATATATATCACCAAAGGTGCATCCACGAGCTAAAAAAGACGCATATACCAAAATTATGGATAGCTAAAAAATAGACACTTTCAGGATTGTTGAGACTAAAAATCTGCTCTGGCTAACTGTGATTGGTCAACATAAACTTTCATCAAGTTTTATACCCGTCCAAAATCAAATCCTAGCAACGCCGAATACTAACTCAAAGTTTAGAACGCTGTACTAAGACATGGCTCTGCAAATGCAATGCTAAGAATTGCGACGAAATGGTCTTTGTTTATTCTAAAATATAATTAATGTTAATCCCCAGTATTCATAAAATGTTATTTCCAGCTGCGAACCCAGTTCGAATTGGCGAGCAAAACACAAAATCTAAAAGAGAAGATGGAAGTTCGATCGCTATGCCAAAGTCTTATATTAGATTAAAAGATAGTAAAATATTGCTTTTCTTTCATGCTAAAACCAAGTTTTACAGAGGATTTATCAATTTCTTGTTTATAAGCCAATTGCGTGATATATAGCTGTTTTGATGAACGGATATGCAATCGGATATATGTGAAATAATTATTCTCATTTTTTTATTTTTTTGTGTATTTGTTTATGAGATTTCTTGTTTCGGTTGGAATAAATAATAATAATTAAGAGCTATCGATGTTTTCGATATTTCCGTATTGGTTTGCTTTACCTGGCTGGCGGTTTGAATGGCAGTTGAATAACATTTTGATATTACTGCTTTAAGTTTAGTACAATATAACATATTTTACTGAATGAAAACCTTAAGGTATACCAATTTGCCTCTGGTGAACTAATAAACCAACAGTCCGTTCAGTGTAACGTAGACATTAGCTTGTATTCTCAAATCTGTGTGTCTTTTAAACTTTCGAATATGTGCATAGTAAGGTTTCGAATTCAACACATTTTACGATTTGCCGTACAGCCTGAAGCTTTAGGCTAATTTTATTGCTTAGGCGTAGGCTTAGGAATAAGATCATTTTTCCGCTTAGGCTGAGGGCTAGACTTAGGCTTAGGAATACGCTTATACTAACTGTAACAGCCCTGTTCTATACATTGGCTTTTTATGTTGATTTTGGCAAAAATTGCTGTAAATATGCTTCGCTAAAATCAACTGAGTAAAGATTCTAGAAAATAGAAATGTAGACAATTATTGTTTTAGAGAATTAAGAAACAAATGTTGCATATATTAACTGCTGTGTTATGTTTAAGGTTAATAATTACTTTAAAATCCCTATGGGATATACTGCTGTTGAGTAGATTGAGAACGGAATAGCCAGATGGGGGAAAACGAGGACATACCTTAATGGTTTGCTAAATTAATTTTAAGCTATAAGGTAAGATACATTGATCATGAGCTGCAAATGATGCTGCAAGATATAAGATTTTTTTAGATCCAAACATTCCAGTCCTGATTTTAAGCTGTTATCTATATTATTAAAGCTGGAACACCCCACATATGTATTTTGGCCAACATTCCAGCATTGCTTTGTTTACAATATTTCCTAATAGCAGAAATGATTGCTCTGTGGATAGAAAACTACTTGCATGCAGATTGTTCTGGGTTCACACTAAAACTTTTGCGCTTTGCACAAAGTCGGCTTACGAGTATTAATATATTGACGAACATGCCAGTATAAAGAATTTGTGCCTACTTATGATAAAAATTAATACAACCATTTAAAATTAGGGCTGCAATATACACAGTGCACACGTTTAATGGTAATTGTGCTTGAATTGCTATTTGGCTTGTTTCCCTCAAGAGTTAAGTTTTTCCAACGAATATATAAGGTTGAAGCAAAACAGTTGTAATAATTGTACACTACGAAAAACATAAGAAAATAGATTGACATAAAATTTGCTATTTTCAAGGGATTAAAAGTACGCATTTTGTGTTTCAACAGTTGCTGTTAGTTCTGTACAAAATGATCTATTGATACCCTTTAGGTAATACTCAAGTAGAAGAAGGTTTAAGCGAATAAGATTTAATCCAAAGGACTACATATTATATTTTTGTACTTTATGTGAACAGTGCTAAGCAGCAATTACTGTAAAGTCCTCACATTAATGTGCACCGTTTAACAATTACTACGTGTATGCGCCGTATTTATAATTCGTGAGTCAAAATTCTATGTTGAGCGCTGATAGTAAACACCTCTGACCCGTGAGGCTGCGATTGGAATCCTGGTTTCAAATATGATCTTATCCGTAATATTGATGAGAAGAAAGGTTAATGCAAAATTTTTTAAAATTCTGTGTTGAAAGTAGCGTTGAAACGTAGAGAGTCATACTGACTCGCCTTTAAATTAAATTTGATTAAAAACTGAGTAAAATGCAGGGTGTGACCGGATGTTCGTTTCCGTTTTCAGTAAAAATCGGTGTCCGTTTCCGTTTACGTTATAGAAATACCGGAAATATTGTTTATTTTCACGCACAAAATTAGTTAAAAATCGCGTACATATCGCAATTTTTCATTACAAGTGTATATAGTGATAAAATTTATGAAATATTTCTATAATATTAAAAATTTCGGTGTATCCGCTATTTTTTTTAAATTTTACAAAGTCCGCGTGAATACTAGCTTGCATGCTTCAATTGTGGAGGCAGAAAAATGAAGCATCTTTGAAACTTTTGTACTTCAATATCTGTTTTCGGTTTCCGTTTGTTTTGATCACTATCCGTTTCAGATTCCGTTATATTTACTATCCGTTTTTAAACCCTGGTAAAATGTTACTTGAATCGACACATGTCTCATTATATTTGACTCACTGCGAATCAAGGTTAATTAAACTCTTTCAAGAGCGTTCGAAATATGCAATCATTTCAGCGAATAATAATAATAATAATAATCAAAATTCAAATTTTAATCCATTAACTATGTCCATGTTAATACACCCAAAAAACATTTGCCTAACACTACTTGTAATAACGATATTGACAACAACTTGCTTGGCAGCCGGAGCGAGACAATTTGACGAACCCGAAGAAGAAATTGTTGAACTAGACGAATATGGCCCGGTGGCACGTCCCGTAAACGGAGGCATCTTGATACCGGTAGATTTTCGGAATCGGAGAACCGGAGCTGTTCGCCCTATGACCGTGTCAAAATGGTCCTTACTTAATCGACTTATGAACGCCCGGAAACGCTTTGCTGCAGTTCCGGTTAATAGTGACGGGTTTTTTGAAAGCGGAATGGCTGAATGAATGAAATTTGAAAAGAAATCGGTGCTTTATTATTAAAATGTTGTAAAACAATGTGATTAATGTTCGTGTAATCAAACGCGGGTTAACTCCTTTGCGCTCGCTATAACAGTGACTCATCCTCACGGTGGTCACTCTGAAATTTTTGAAATACAAAAATATTGAATTTTTGCATATTTTTAACCGTTTTTCGTATCCACAACCAAAACTAAATTCAGCTTACATTACGCAGCCCATGTAGATCAGGGGCGAATCGTTTATCCGCTGGACTGCAATATAAAATGGGCACTTTAACCAGCCCTACGTTAAGAACGGGTCAAAAGGTAAAGGAGGTCACACTAAACTATTTATTTTGAGAAATTTATCGAATCATGCTTAACTGCGGGCCCGTAGTCAAGGGGGGGGGGCAGGGTGACTCAGCCACCCCTGGAGAAATTTTGGCACCCCAAGAACATTTTTAGTTTTGCTTGTATTAACTCATTCCAAACCCTTGAATGCCCTTCGTGAAAATTTTTTGGCACCCCCTAGCATGGTGAGATGGCTACGGGCCTGCAACTGTCATATGAATATGCTATATCGATAAATATATTTACACCGTATGTTGTATGCTTGCCGGAAGCATACGTATCGATATTTATTATAGTCGATGTTCATTTTTTGCTAATTTTCCGTTGTAAATATACTAGGGAAAATATCTGAAACACTGCTGGGATTTAGCTTAAAACTAAACCTAAAGAAAAAATAAATTTTAGGCATCCAAACAGGTTAATAAGGATTCGTTTAGTTATCAGACAAATAAACGGTTAACCGAAAAAAAGTACTTACCGAAGCAACTGTAGAAACGATTTCATTTCGTCACAACCGTATACCAGGAGTGGGCCAAGGTGTCTGAAGACCGCTATAGTTCTTCTTAGAGACAGCCTTTGCTGAGCGTTTAATAATTCACATTTTTCGGCTGTGTACCTAATATAGACAGCGCGCTTGCGCTTTATACTCAGCTTGCTGCTTTAGGCGTGGGTTTAGGCTTAGTTTTAGGCAAATGTTATGGTTTTAGACGTATTGAGCACGAACAAAAGTATTATTATTATTATTATTATTATAATTAGTATTATTACTTTTATTATTATCATTATTATTATTATTATTATTATAATTAGTATTATTACTTTTATTATTGTATATATTATTATTTAGAAATATTATTATGGCCCAAGCAAAGATCAGGGACGTAACGTTTTTCTGTTGAAGCTTTGTACTGATTTTTTGCTTAGGCTTCGGTATATGCTCATTTTTATTCTTAGGCTTAGGCTTTGGCTTAAGAATATTTTTGTACTACTGCTACGGCCCAGTTCTTTATATTGGTCTTTATTAATTATTATTATTAATAATAATAGTATTAAATCATTTATAAAACATACCTGATGAATAGCAATCGTCATAGCAAGCAACATCAGCAGACGGTAAATTGGACACAATGGTATGCGACATGCAAACAATGATTGAGCGAACATGTTTTATTTACTACAAAAATGGAACTAAAAAGTAAAAATAAAGTAGAGTCAACTGAAATCGTTAAGAATTTTGTAAGTAAGCAGCGTGGCCCATGGGAAAACGCGGGCCGGGTAAGAAAAATTTGACGTGGGTATATTCGCGGGTAAACAATTTCAAAGTACCTAGATATTGGGAAACAAACGACCGATTAGGTTTCAATATATTAGCCCTCGTTTCTTACTTGGATATAGAATAACTGCTTGTTCTTTCATGTAACAGGGTGCTACTGGAGGTGTGCATTTGAGTCAGTTATAAAATGTTGGTACTATACTGTGTGCACGACCCCTGTTTGAAGTTTTGCCCAAACTTAATGACCACGCCGGGAAGAGAACCTCGGCCCTCTTGCGCTTGAGCCAAGCATGCTACCACTACACCACCTGACCATTGCAATAACTTCTTACACCGGTAATATGTGCACAGGCATGGCAACATTTGCTTTTACATACACTTACGTGCACATATATATACCGACAGAAAATAGATTTCTGTAGGGCTGAAGCAGTAGTTTAGCATATTCCTAAACCTAAGCCTAAGCTTGAGCCTAAGCCTATAGCCTAAGCGTATTAAGAATGAGCTTTTACCTCAGTTTTTTATTCTTAAAATATCCAATGAGTGTAATCGACGAAGGTCCACATAGCGTGCTCAGCATGCTAGAGAGTAACAGGCATGAAAAGGGTGGAAATTACACTAAAAGTAGCTCGTGCTTCTCTACCCTGCGTAGGCTATACCTATATATACATGCCGTATTCGAAGCGGTATTCCAAAAAATTATCGAAAAATTATGAGCCAATGAGGGGCGGCTTAATTGTATTTGAGCAATACCGAAACGATATTTCACAGTGAAGCGACAAAAACATCAAGCGATACAACCACACACAGCTATTATTAATGTCCTGGCTTTAAAATTTAATTGCGATTTTCTTTTATCCGATTTACTCGGTACATTAAATTTGAAATGCAATAGGTCGGCCCATGTAAAAATTAGGGGCTGAACGTTATTCTGTGGGGCTGGAATACCTACTGTAAGCTTAACCTTTAGACAAATTTTTTTGGTCAGAATTAGGCTTAGGCTCATGTATAAGCTCATTCTCACGCCTTATGCTTAGGTCTAGGCTTACGAATATGCTTATACTACAGTTCCGCCCCTGTTATATACATTGGCCGGTATATATCTCAGTTTTAAACGATAGAAAGACACTGCGAAGATAGAACGGCTGGCAAATATAGATTGAAACAGAGAGTCAAATATGATATAGCGGCCGCATGGTGTTTGTTTTGCTAGATTAAGTAACATCAAATATTAACCTTTGCGTCTTTATATTCATTATTTGATTGGTTAAACGTGACCTTTTTGGTTCACCATAAAATCCTTCTATGGTGGTGTCCGGAAAATGTATAGGAACGCTTTAAAAGCTATTTTCTGATCAATATAAACGCTTCTTTCAAAATGCGGAAAGCGTTTACGGATAAGGGCCGCATTAACAGTAAGTAAAGCACATTCCTAAAGCCTAAGCCTAAGCGTTAAAATGAGCGTATACATAAGCGTAGACGTATTCGTAAGCGTATGTCAGAGCAAAATAATTAGTCCAAATCTTAGGCTTAACAGTCCCGCAGAGAAACATTACGCCTATGGGGCCCACTAAATTGGTATACACGATACGGTGTCATAAGGTTTCAATTACAAAATTGAATGTTGTTGAAAAACTTAAAGAGCGACTCTAGTATAACAGTAGTTGAGGCAGTTGGTATTCAGGGGCGGATTCAAAAATGTCTGACTGAGAAGGGCTTGTAACAAATGTTACCTATTAACGCAATTTTGACAGTATGTAATATATGCCTTTGGCGGGGAAAAATTATAATGATGGGACCATATCACTTTACCACCAAAAAATTTGTGACGGGCGCGGGCGTACGGCGTACGTACCCTTCCCGCTCCCCACTGGAACCGATAGTGTCAGTACCATTGTATTGGATTGCAGTGGGTAACTGTTCCGCATTTGCAAAGATGCTGAGTACCGACCGAACAGCTATAGCATTTTGTCCGTTCTATCGAACTGAAGTTTAGCTGTTGAGAGCGTAAAACAGCGGTCTGTTCACTCATTTAACGCTTTGAAATCTGTTCACGGCATCCAACAGTATAAATGCGGAATTAGCATTGCTAAAATAATGGTTACTAGTTTGGCGAAGTCCCTCAAATGGGCTGCGGCCTATTGCTTAAACAAATTTTTCGTTAGTTTCGTTTTATGTTCGCAAGTCCAATATATGCAGGGCTTCGGCTCAGAGAAAACGCTAATTTATAAATTTTACATAATATTTTGTAGGCCACAGTCAAGCATGTAGGTATTTTAAGACGTATCATAAGGCAATCCGCCACAAATTTGAGTATTCCTGCCAAAATTTAAAATTTCCCGAAAAAATTTAAATTTCCCCCCATATTCGTATAGTTATTGTAGCGACTTTTCACATGGTGTATGGCCTGTTGTGTTAAGATTTAAGGTTTTTATTGTCACATATGTATTATACAATCCTTTGCTGCGTGGCTTACATGCTGCCGCGAAAACAATATACTAGATTTTTGCGATGTATTGAAGACACTTGTGTCTGTAAAGAATTTTGAGACAAAACGTATGAGAGAGATTTCTGCAAATTTTACTACGTGTGTAGCGTAGGAATGCAACTGCCAGCCGTGTGATCGAGTTTTTTGTAGTGGGTGCGAAAGCTATTCAGTGTGGTCAGGAATTTTTCCGAACGTATAATTTTTATTAAAGTACTTGAAAAGGGAAAGAAATTGTTCGCAATTTTATGTACTGCGGTAGTCAGACTGTATATTAGTAATCTCATTTGACCGATAGATACATAGCTAGTGACAGTTGGAATGTGTGAATATATGACTGTAGAGGGCTCATAAGTGAAGCATGTGTTATGTATTCTCCAACATGTCAGTAAGCGAGCTTTACGTTATTCTATTATTCTACTGGCAATTAAAAACTCCAATGATGGGTCAAGTTTCGGTTGCACAAAAGTCTGTTTAGCGAAAATACTAGATACTCCTCAAAAGATGGTAAACGTCGAAATTTGTACTGTAGTGTAAGGTTGCTGCGGTCTAATGAGCAATGTATGTAAGTGTATGTTAGTGCGAAGTAGTTTAACTAATAGCCGTGAATTTGAACCAGCGACATTCGGCTAATCGGGCAACGCTCTTATCAACTGAGCTATCGCGGCACTTCTTCAACTACTGTTGTGCTCAAGATTCTTTTAGTTGTATCCATAATATTTCTTGCCGATTTATGTGAAGGCTTTTAACGAAAGCGGTGGAGTTGGTTGTGGAAGACTGAGTTTTATTTTTGAGGTCTTTGTCCAAAGCAGCGTATCGTTTCTCCGGTCAAATTGTGTTGTAAGGTTTAGTTGCTTTGTGGAAAATATCGTGAAATTTTTGGGAACGTTCGCTGTGTTTAGTTTGCCTTCAGTACATGGCGAAGACTTACGATTACTTGTTCAAGTTGCTGCTAATTGGCGATAGCGGCGTTGGAAAAACATGCCTTTTGTTTAGGTTTTCCGAAGATTCATTCAATAATTCGTTCATATCAACAATAGGTAAGCGTCATGGTTCCAAAAGGAACAAAGTTTTAACGAACGGGAACAGGAATTGAGTATCGTTGCAGGCACCGAAACAGAAACAGAAATCGGAATTATGAATAATTTTCATTGCCGAATAGCTGTTACACTTTTTTGAAGACTTGCCAAAAATGGATTAAGCAAATTTTTAGGTATTTTATTATCAAGTTTTATCAAAGAATATCAGAAACAGTTTATTAACAAAATTGTAATGTTTCGAAGACAAAGTTTCCAATATTTAAATGATTATAAATAATTTGCCACAAAGCAGTAAAAAATTTTTGTTCCTGTATGTTTAAATGCGGGAACAGGAATTGAGTTGTCGCAAGCATTCAGGCCGGAACAGAAATTCCGGGGAATCCTGGTATGTGGATGTTGAAGTCTTGAAGTATAAGTTAACGGAGTAAGTCGTCCAACACGGTTTTCCCGTGTCGAACGGGGATTTCTAAAGAGAAAAAAGAATCATGTTTGAAATGAAAATTTCATCAATATAGTTTCTGACATGCTTTTGAACGAAGCTTCTTAAATGATAGGTTGGAACCATTAAACATCGTTTTCTGCAGTGTATACCTAGATACTGGAAGATTACTCAGGGATCCCAGGTAAACACCGGCATCCCCTGCGCATATATACATATATACTTGTGGACGTGCTTTTACTAGTATTCTGCATATACATCTGTTAACTGGTTTTATTCATTTCGCAAAGATTTATATATGTATACATCTGAGAGGTACTAATTTTGTTGTGATTGTGCACTGCGTAAATGATTTTTACCGTCGTAAAATTGTTCCATACTGATACGTACTGTTTTCACTACCTATTGTTTGTTTAGGTATTGACTTCAAAATTAGAACTATTGAATTGGATGGAAAAAAGATAAAACTTCAAATATGGTGAGTTTTGCTGTTTTAACGTACGTGTCGTGATATCGTGTTAACATGAAGTTTGCATTTCTGTTTATAGTGCAAGTTTGTTTTTCCAACGATTACGAATATTGTGCCGGCACAGAATGAGTGGTGTTATGTCAGAAAGTTGTGTGTTTGCTTTACACGGATATTTTAAGTCTAACTTAGATTTGTGTTTTTTGTTTGGAGGCAACTGATTTGAAAAATTTTGCAAGTACATGTTTAGTGTATGTAGCTGGAACATAACATATTCCATTGCCGCCTTTATTATTTTTGTTTATGTAGTTTGTTTTGTATATATAATTATATTTTGTATATTTGTGTTTCAGTTTTACTTCAGATTTGAGCGTTGGATTCCACATTTATTGCATTTAGTTAAATTATTCATTTTGTTAAACTGTGTAATCTACTTGTATTTCAGGGATACTGCTGGTCAAGAACGATTCCGTACTATTACAACTGCTTATTACCGGGGCGCCATGGTATGTGTTTAAGCTTTTCGAAATTTATACAGCTGTTAAAGCATAAAATTCTAGCTGCTAGCCAGATCTTTGTGATAGACCTTTTAAGAAATTGGTGGGAAAAATTTTTTACTTTACAAAATATTAAAAACATGTTTTCATACCCATAACAGTTGTTTGATGAGGTAGTACTGAGGTATTTTTTCGAAACAATTACTTAAAGGACATCTGTATTGTTTATTTTTAGGGTATTTTGCTTGTGTACGATATTACGAACGAAAAATCATTTGACAATATCAAGAACTGGATTAGAAATATTGAAGAAGTACGCGTTCTATGCAACAACGTGTTTTACAGTTCATATAAAACTATTTGGTGATTTCAAACATTATATAGTCTTGTTTTAATACAGCGCAAAAGTATTGCTAAAGTTCCATCAGTAATTTTTTAATTTTTTGAACATTCTTGTCTTCGAGCGATGTTAGCTATGTTAAAGTTCAAAATTCCACATGTGTCGGAGTCTATATCCATACAGCATTCGCACATAATTCATTGCGATACCATACGCATGGAAGCTTGAACAATGGGTACCATGAGGTCTGCAGCTTTATGTTTGTTTATTTTTAATTTTTAGCATGCATCCTCTGATGTTGAAAAAATGATACTGGGTAATAAATGTGATATGGCCGACCGGCGGCAAGTATCGAGAGAACGAGGAGAGCAGGTAGACGTACGATTGGGTTTGTGTAAAGTGTTTTGTGGACAACAAAGATTTTTGCGGCGACAGCAATAATTGTTTTAAATTTAGAGTTCTTTTTTTGCTCCGAGACCTTGATACTTTGCCAATAAATAGTGCTGTTAAATAAGGTGTATTTTTAGCAGTAGAATCGTAGTATCAATGTTGAAAAACAGCTCAAAAGCTTTAATTAACCCCGGTTTCACAAGTCTAATTCCTAGCACAGAATGCGTATCGTTTAAGAATTGCTACGCGTATGTGCAGTGCAAAAATTACAGGATGACAGCTTCGTTTGGAATTTGCTGTTATAATAGGTGCGTTATAGAAAGTAATCATGTAAGAAAGGGTTAATATTAGCGCTTCGTTTTGGTGTGTCCGTACCTAGTTTTAAAATTACTTTAACACATGCATATATCAACATTTGAACGCATATCCAGGCTCGTAATCACTTTACAATAATTAGCGTATGATGAGAATTTTGAAATAACAATGATATGCACGTTGTACAAATGTATACTTACATGTTAGTTTTTAGCTCGCCATTGAGTATGGTATCAAATTTATGGAAACAAGTGCCAAGAGTAATAACAACGTTGAAGAAGCATTTTATAGTCTCGCTAGAGACATCAAGATCCGTACAGAACGCAATCTGGTAAGACATTCAGTTATGAGTTTTTTAAGAGTTTGGGAGTGTATTATGTTGAATGTGGGATCCACATTCTTTGAAATGTGGCATAGAATAAGGTCAAATCATGACAAGCCATAATATATCTTGTATCGTGCAATGTCCAGAAAGCTGTCTACTTTTTTCTTTTATGAATTGTTCATATATATATTTTCATATATATTCTATTTTATACGTTGAATCGTTATATTTTTACTTTCAATGTAGTAATGTCACGACACGATCGGGTATGGAAACATCGGAGCAGGATAGTACATAACATACTTTATCACTCTCTTGACTACTAATTTTTGAGAACGTTTTAACCTAAATTATTTTTACTGTTGGTAGCTACGAATTGTATAAACGAAATACATAAGAATTTTAGAATTCCTGCAAAAGATAAAGATTTTGATTATTGTAAACAACCGGTATCCCCGGTAGGTTTATACCAGTTTTTAAAACTGGTGACGGGCGTTGATTTTTAAATTACATAGGAAAGAATTAGATATGCGGTCGCACACTACTGGTGTGTATTCGATATGTTTGAAATGTTAGAGTTTCACAACGTTATTTGTTTTTACTTTGTTTGAGGCTTCGAATACTGCTCAGTCCGGCTCTCTCGGAACCCGAATTCGTGCTGGTGTTGATTCAACAGCTCCAAAACGTACATGGTCATGGCTGCGGTCGTGTACAATATTGTGATTTATATTGTATTGTGTATGTTTACGATTGAGCTGTGCATATGTGAGTGCATGTATGATGATTGTATGTAGGGATGTGCCGATACCAAAATTTTTGCCGATACCGATGCTGATTCTTATTTTAAAATTTGCCAACACCGATTCCAACTTTAGTACACCATGCTTAATAAGCAGATAGAATACTACATTACGTTATTATATGAATGCTTAAACCCTAACCATCATACACGATTATAATATTATAAGAACGGTTGATTCCAATTAATTTTTTCAAACACAAACGCAAGAGAGAGACACACTATTGTGCGCCCAGAAATGAAATTGATAGCATTTCAACTGACTGTTATGTGCAAAAAGTATCGGCAAAGAATCGGTAATTTTTTTGCAGTGCCGATGCTGATACTCACGAACAGTGCCGATTATTACCGATGACGATGCCGATTAATCGGCACATCCCTAATTGTATGTATCTATGTATGTATGTATGTTGTGGCTTGAACACCTACTAAACTAAGTAAATTTAAGGAACTGCGTATAATTTTGAGATTACTTTTTATTAGTTCATTCTGTTCAATTGCTGAGCAGACACCGAGGAGACATTTGTAGAATGCTCAGAATTTTGTGTAGTGAGTGTTGGTTTTTAAGGGGCACACTTACAAACGCAAAATTAATCATGTTTCGTTTTTAACTTCTGTGTTATTAAGTTATCTGTTAAAACCAGTATTTTTGGGCCAATTGGGTGTTTTTCTAGTGAGCTTGCCTTTGTTTTATGAGTTGAAATAAATTCAAGACATCAGCCCGGCAGCTCAGTTTTCTTTATTGCGCGGTGTACTTGGTGTGATGCGTTAGATTCATTTACTTGCATAAAACTGTCAATATTGTCCAGTGTAATAGTCGTACACTGTCCCGTGCTATGAAAAATATCGGAGTACAACCGTATATTTGGTCGAACAAACAATTCGAAATTAATGTTCACTTTTCGCACAGACGTACCCAAGAGTTTAGAAAGAGACCACGTTTTATAAAAATTCTAATGTGGTTTATTAAGTAACAAAGTTTTTGAAAATCCTTAGATTAAAAGCTCAGAGAGGTTTCTACGCCTGAACTTCTTTGAATCTTGTGTTGGGCATTAGGCATTGTCTGATAGTGTCCAAAAATTTAACTTTGGATTCAGTTCGCTTGTTTGAAACCCGATTATTTTACAATAATTGCCAGTAATCATTATACATATGTATATGCGTTTATTAATTGAATACTTTTCGTTTTATAAGTCGTTTCGTAAAGTGGCTCAACTACCGCTATTAATGTTTCAGGTTTTCAAACAAACGACTTGCTGCATGCAAGAATGAAAATTATAATCGCTGTATCTGTCTAATTTTGGATTAAGTTCGGTTTTTCAATTGGTATTAAGATATCAGTTCACCAGTGTCTACTAAACAATCGTGCCAGATCAAATAAACACTCTCGTGTATTTTCAAGTTTACGTATTTTGGTTGTCGAAGTTGTACGATCGTTGTGTTTTGCTGCATAATCCGCTCTAATTTGTGCATAGCGTTATTCTTTGCGTTACGTGTCCCCTACCCGTCGTCATATTTCGAATTTCAACCTTTTTTGCATATTTGAGCTTTTCATAATTTTCATTGATGTTTTGAAAAATTAATTTCTGTGCGAATTAGGTTGCAGTCGAAGTAGTGGAAGTTAACACCGTACTGGATGTCGGAAGCTTAAGTGGCTCGGTTTTTTGTCCTGAAATCATATATAATCATATATCGGTTGCTAAACATATTGCGTTTAGGCTTATATAACCCGGTTGTATCTTGTGTATTATGGGGGCTTACGTTTTGAACTATTTAGTTTCTATCCCTATATATGTGAGTTGTCTTCTTTTTCCGTTATAATCTGGTTTAGTTGAGCTGTTGAAATCAGTTATTTTTTGTATGTTTTAATGGATTCGTGCATTGTTTGCAGTTCGTCGATTTTGAATTCAGTAATAATAAAAAATCGCTGTAAGTTAAAGTATATTAGTTTAATGCTTATAACGGAAAAATAAGCTCTAAGACTAAACTTAAAATTTGTGCAGTGAACTGCGTGCCCATCCTTGGCTGAGGCATTTTTGTGTATATTGCAGAGTCGGAATTCAGTTGTAAATATATACCCAGAGTCTTTTGTAGAATTTGGCTGTTGGTTTGAATGAATCTTAAGGTTCGGAAGTATTCATTTTAGTTGCGATTCATGATAATGGTGTTTATGCGGCTTTAAAATGGGTGGCGTGTATTTGTTTAGTTTACCACAAACAATGTGTCCCTCGTAAATATGTCGGTATCATTTTTACATACGTATGTAGTGCTAATGCATAATTATGTCTCAATATAGCTGTAGCAAAATACCCAGCGGAGCAATTATTTCTACGGCGAAAACGCCATTTTGTGCTGATTTGTATATTTCGACCTGCTCATTTTGTAAATCTGTAACATGATGTGTATAAGTATATTTAAATATATGCAAGCTTTGTGTAGAATACCGAATATTTAAGCACACGTAATTGTTTACAGTATTTGATCATATTCTTTAATTCTGTGTAGCCGCTGTTACAAGTTGGTGATACGGCCATATATCCGTGTTAATTGTAGTTGCATCCTCACTAACCCCAAGTTTAAATCTGAGCCTAAGGTTAGGGGTATGCCAATCCATAATTCTACGTCTGAGCGTTAAAGCTTCCTGCCTCTTAGTCCCACAGTCTTTGTTTCGTTTTGTGAATTATTATCTATAATTAGAATTGGCCGGTCCGTCACGTATGACGTAATGTAGCACATTTATTGCATTCGATTTTAGCTCGCTGACGCCAGGAGTTTCAGAACTGCAACTTTTGCTGTTTGCTTTGCACAAGGAGCTACAGACAGTTGAGAATACGGTTACGTGTTGCACGTGCAATCTGTTAAATTGTATTTTTTATGTTTTGTTAATATAAGTACAATGGTTTATACTACGAATTTTTGTTAAAATTAGGTAAAGGTAGAGTTGAAATATTTTGTCAGCTAAAATGGCTTAGGCTTTGACTACTTACGGTACTCTTGTAGTATTCGGGAGGTTTTCTGTAGTTTAAACCACTAACGATGTTTATAGTTTTGTCTCGCTGTTACGTGTCAATTAAACATTGGTGAAATCGTCTAACTAAAGCTAATGCTTTTCATTTGATGGACGTGGAATCAAGAGTGGATGATCACTTGTGAATAAGAGTATGCAACTGGATATATTTTTATGTTGAAAAGAATGTACCTGCCCAGTCGTAATGTTACATGCCGTTACAAATGTTCCGTTTATAATTTACAAATGTGGAAGGAAATTAAATTGTATTGCTGGTGATATCAATCCGCCTCTCAAAAGTGAGAATCGTCGAGCTGAAACGTACCTCCCGCGTGCTGGTGGATTTTGTACCATGCACAATCCAGCTAGTTGCATTCTCTTATAGTACTGTAGTGACCCGAAATAGAGGGGGTAATAAGAGGGGGTCCCCATTTTGAGTCCCAATCAATAGGAGTCCGTATCCCTAATAAGAGTCGGTTAGCGGAGAGACCTTAAACCCTAATTAGAGTCCATAAATGTCAATTATCCCAACTGTAGTGTATAAATGATTCCAGGACCAAATAAAGTTGAGTTATAAACTTTCAAGCGTGGTTAAGTTTTGAAACTAAATTCCAAGGTATAACCTTACATTATCGCTCAAGCTATTGACAGAAGACAAATAAACGTTTAATTCAACGAATAACCACAGTACCGGATACATATCCGTAACGAAGGGTGGCGGAGCGTGGGTTAAAAATAAAAAACAGTCCGAAACCGAACAACAGGAGGTACCCTTTACAGAGGGCAAATAAATATCGGCTCCCTGTTATTCGGGTCACTACAGTGTATAAACAACACTTGGTGATATGAGCTTGTGTAGTAATGCGGGGTTCACGTTATAACTGGGGCAGCCTGGAACACGTTTTGTCCCTATGACTATAGCTGGTAACATTTTGACCGTTTATCCGCTATGAGATTCAAAAAATTGGAATTGTCTGCTATCCTGATGTGACATCTACAGTTTGTACTGCAATATCATATGATATTCCAAATATTGTCTGCAAGTATCATATAATATGTTTGAAAATGTCTGCAAAGTTGTGGTAAACTAGCTAGATTGTCCTGTAGAATGTCATATGATACTAAAATTTCAAATTTGAATTATTTGTACTTAGGAATATATTTTGAGGAAAACCTAGCGAGAAACAGAAACGTAGAGGCTAATTTAACTTGAGAAATCATTTAATGCTGCATTATCCAACTTTTTACTGTTTTATTTAGCGTGCACAAATTCCATTGTTCTGTATAAATGTCATATGATATTTAGTAGAATTTTGGAATATCATATGATATTCGCATAAATGTCCCGCAGTATCATATGACAAATGGTTATTTGTATACGATGATCGCTTGACATCAGTGATTTGTAAGCTAATGTCATATGACATTCACATTTTGTCTACATAACCGCTATTCGGATCGCAAAATTTTATGTTGACGTCAAATCAACTTGGACAAAACGTGTTCCAAGCTGCCCCAGTTATAACGTGAACGCCGCATAAGGCTTGCGCTATACTTGTCGTACGGCGCTGTACGTAAGCATGCAGTATTGTACGCGAATTATGTGCAATACCGTGTGGTGACGTACGGCGCCGGACGGCTTTAAAATAATGAAAAAGTATAACGCAACCTTAAGTCCTATTCAATTCTATTGAATTGTCACAATTGTTTCAATCATATATATGTATTGCGTTTGAACTATATTTCGTTATGAACATCTGTTTGCAGTAAAGTATTCACAAGATGTCACTATTGAGCGAGTTTCGATCTAAAAGCATTTGCTGTACGTTTTTGGGTTTTTAAATAACTGACTGGCTGATCCGTTTGTATGCGTCCAGAAGGCAACCCAAGATTTCTTGACACATAATTTGATTTCCAGTGTTGTAGAGAAAAATTTGCATTACGTGAATTTTTTATTTTGAAGCTTCACAATTAGTTAATATAAATAACGTAGATATCTGGCAATTTTTCGTTACAGATATGCTACAAAGGGAAAGAAACAAATTTAAAAAAAAACCTTTAAAACAAAAAAAAAAAAAACCCCGGAAAAAAAAAAAAAGAAAAAAGAAAAAAAAAAAACAAAAAAACCAAAAAAAAAAAAAAAAATAAAAACAACAAAAACCCCAAACCAAAAAACACACACACACACCCCCGGCCCCCCTCTTCCCCACCACCCACAAATAACACTTCTGCTATAGACAAAAACGTTAACATGTGCATTTGGAATAATTAACCCTTTCTCACATGAATATTTTCAATTTCATATAAGATGTAATTTCAAGGTACAATGCGAGCCACGGTCTCACGGGTGGGAGTCGTTTACGATGACCACTGATCTATAGGAGGTTGACACTCGAGCCCGAGTAGGCTTTCACGTCTTGTGGAGATTTTGCACTGCGCATATATGTTACAAATGTTCAACACTGCACACAGGGTGTGTATTGCTCGTACATTATTGTATTTAGTTGTTCATAGTATACTCTATGAGGGAAAGGGTTAAGCAAAAATTTTAATGCAGTTGTTTAGTTGTTCGAAAGTTCGAATCAATCAGCAACTGGTAATAGATGCTACGCACATTTGAGAATACGTTCCATATTCCGGTTCGTATAAAGGTCAGGGGCGGAACGTTCCTGCGCGACTGCAATAGAGTAAGCTTAAGCTTTAGACTAATTTTTGACGTAAGCTTACTATAAGCTCATTCTTACGCTTTGGCTTAGGAATATGCTTATACTACTGTTACAGCCCTGTTCTATACATTGGCTCTTACTCTTAATGTATACACCAGGTAATGGATTGTGCAGAAAGTGTTCGACATGAAAAAGTTACGTTATCGTCAACTGATCAAAATGAATGTGTCGCTGGTGCAAAGAAATTGGCCATAGTTTTGAGACCTGAATGGAATCAAGAAAACAGGCAGTCTGGTGCTGACTCAAGTAGTTCTGGTATTTCTGGCTCAGGTAATAGTAGTTCGACCCCTAACGATACGTCCCAATGGCAATCTCAGCTGAAACATGAATTTTTCACTGAGGGGATTACGAATCAAATATTAGCAGTTTGGCATGAGCCTTCAGGAGACGCTGATCGGATACTATTCCGGATATATGGAGTCGGAACTGACACGATTATTGACCGGAAGAAAGAAACACAAGATATGGTACGGATGCACGCCGCTGGATGTGGGCCAAAGGTGTATGCGACGTTTGATAACGGTAAGATGGAATCAGTTTTTTAACCAGAAATTGTTATCGGGAACAGACGATTTAAATGTACACAGATGGTAGGAAGAATTTTCTTAGCATAGAATTCTCGTACTGATGCCGAAAAAATTGGCGACTTAAATGTTTGAGGTTGCAAACGATTTGGGATTGAATTTCTGCGAAATGTCTGGTTGCACTCATTTTTTCGGATGGAAATCGTACGTTATTCTTTATATGTTTAAAAATCTTATTACTAAACTGGCGATAGGTGTTGGATGCAATTGGGTGTACGACTACTTGGCCCATATTCTCAAATGTGTGTAGTACCTATCAGCTTTCGGTGATAAGCTTTCAAACATTAGAATCAATGCACTGTGCGTTTCGAAGTTCAGCTCGTTTTTCGCATTTGATTTGCTCTACTGCTGTGCTAATTATGAAATCTGCGATTGCAGCAGTTTTTTTGCCTGAAAACCTATTGCTAACTGGTGATAAGTGCCATGCACATTTGAGAATATGGGCTCTGGTGCTATTTCAGGCATCGCCTACGAATATATAAATGGGTGTACCCTCGATGTTGGCAGTGTTCGCGATACAACAATGTGCAATCGTATCGCGTGTGAATTAGCTCGATTTCATCGGACCCCATTACCCGTTGATTATTTAAATTCACCTCAGTTCAACTCAACCTATTTCGGTACTCATGTTGCGAAGTTTGTTCGCGAGTTTCCAGCATTGTTGCCAAATGCTGACGTGGCTAAAAATGAACGATTTCAACGTGAATTTCCGCAAAAATCATGGATTCAGACTGAATTTGAGCATATTTGTCGCAGTGTGGAAGAACTTTTTGACGAATATTCGAAAATGTGTAAGATTGAAGGTAGAAGCATTCCTTTTCCAACCGTTGTGGTGTGTCATAACGATTTGCTAGTGAAGAATATTGTCTTCAGTCAACGAAACAACCGGATCCGTTTTATTGATTTTGAGTACACTGCACCGAATTTCGCCGCGTTCGATATTGCAAATCATTTTGCCGAGTATGCTGGTACGTAAAATGTGGGTCTGTTGTGGCAGGGTGCAAGCCAGGTGCGCTCTTGGGGTCAAAGCCAGGTGCGCTCTTGGGGTCAAATCTTGCCTGTGGCATTATTATTGTGTAGTGGATTTAAGGAACTTTTTTAATTGGTTATACAAGAACTCCACTTCAACGTTTTTATAGAACCTGACCGCCGTTTCCATAATATTCGCTACGCGAATGGCAGGTTGCAACTGAATGTGAAAGTGCCGGATTGGGAATTTCTAGTGTCCCCGGAAACAGCCCTTTATAGCTCTAGCGTGCCATCATTACCATTTCAAAGTTTAAATAGTTTAAGTTTTTCCGATTTCGAACCTTCAATTTCTGCTGAATCTAAAACTGAATCCAAACTTTTGTTGCCCCTCTGGTCCACATTCGTAAATAGCTTTAAGTACTGCCGATTACAACCTAGTTATATGCATTTACTCTAACGTGAGTTCCACTATTTATTTTGTCTCTCATGAGCACGAATTGACGTTTGGGACAGCTTAGTGACGAACCAGGAAAAATGTATTCAGGAGTCGACAAATATAGCGATGTTTTAGGAGTTGACAATTTTAATTTTGACCTTCAACCGGACGCCGCGCATCGTCGTAAATGGATCGAAATCTACATGACTCATTGGTATTCGTTTGAACGCGGGATTGAAAATCCGGTAACTAATTCAAAGCGTTCACAATTTAGCCATGACGTCATTCAACTTGATAGTGATGTCACTCAAGTTCTTGCGCTACCACATTTCGTATGGGCGTGTTGGGCAGCGGTCCAAGCGGCGAATTCAACGATTGACTTTGATTTTTTAGATTATGGGATTGCTAGAATGAAACAGTATGCGAAAATGAGTGGTAGGCATTGGTAGACGAAATAGTAAGGTGTAGAGGTTGGCTGGCCATTTGGCTTTCCGGAAAAATGGTGCCTGATGATGCCGGTTGTAATTTTGGCCACTTATATATGAGTGGTTTTTTGTAACGACGAGTCATCGTGTGTGACTCGCAGGGTTCCAACCGGAACTAGGTTTTGTCGGAATCGGAATCGGAATCAAATTTTTCTGTCGGAACCGGAATCGCAATCGGAATTAAGTTTTACTAATTCTGTTAAAAAATTAAAGGTGTATGACTTTTAACTTTTGTTGCAGTATGCCTGTTTCCGTTATTGCTAACTGTTTCAGCAAAAATTGTTTGTATAGTTGACGGAATACACGTAGCAACTCGGAATATCTACTAAGAAAAAACCAGCAGAATTATTGCCAATGAACGAAACAAAACGAAACAAGCAAAATCTAAGTTCAAGGGAACGAAACAGCAGTCAGCAGGGATCGGAATCCGAATCAAATTTTGCCGGAATTTTAGCCGGAATCGGAATTCCGATGGAACCCTGGTGACTCGAGAGGATGGCCTAAGTGACATTTAGAATTTTGAAAAATATAGCGCTGTCATTGCTGGTTATGATGATAGTGAAAAACTATGAACATAAAAATAACGAAATTTTCGATAATAATTTCATACTGTAGTCACCTGAATAAGAGGGGTACTGATTTTTGTTTCACCGCTCCATACGGTTGCCCCTTGCTTTCGGCTACTGAAAGCTGTTTATTTTTAACCCGCTTTTCGCCTCCCTGCGTTACTGATATATACGGAATTGCAACTACTATCCATTGAGTTAAACGTTTATTTGTCTTGTATCAAAAGCTAGAGCGACAATGCATGGTTACACTTAGGAATGTACTTTCAAAATTTTAGTTTGCTTTGAAGTTTCGAACTCAATTTTATTTGTTCCTAGAGCCATTTATGCACTACGATTAGGGATAATTGACAGTTATGGACTCTAATCAGGATTTAGGGTCTCCGGTTACGGACTCCTATTAGGGATACGGACTTTTATTGATTGGAGCTCAAGAAAATTGGGACCCTCTTATTCGGGTCACTGCAGTAGCCGGTTTTCCACCGTAAAAACCACTGCGTTTCGAGGTAAAAAAATTATTTGCAAGCAAATACTGACATGAGTTTGCGACTTTTTTTCTGTGGATTTTGTGGCGTTTGACTGGTCTTACTAGAATGTGTATTGGGTAGTTCATAGAAATTGTGGCCCATGTTACTTTAAGAGACGTCCAGGTTTCTGGTAGGTCTATAAACGAGTAAGTTTAGATTCAGATTACATTTTTTGATTTTTTTTGTTTAGGATTAGGCTTAGGCCTAGGAATACGCTTAATCTACTGTTACGCGCCTCAATGTAACATTGGCCGAAATTGTTATATATAATACGCGTTTATATATAATACGCGTTTCCTCGTTTTTAAATTTATTTCTCAGTAAACGTTATTTATGCTGACCTTCTGTGTTTGTTCAACTGTTTGTTCGTCAGACAGACTGAAAATTGTGAGTTTGAGCGATTTTATCTCAAGTTGGAATTGTGTAAAATTTAACAAAATGTTTTCTCGTGTTTTTCTACATTTGATTCACTGTGTATCGGTAACTTCGAATTCTATCCACCGCCGCCCACACAGATCCAGTTTGATGAAGCTCTTATGTCTTGTTGCATGTTGTTAGTTCCCTGCCAGTTGTATTCGACTTTTAAAGTTCACTGCTATTTTCTATTGAATCTTTTGGCCAATGTATAGAACAGGGCTGTAATAGTACTATAAACATATTCTATAACCTTAAGTGTATCGAATGAGCTTATACGTAAGCCTTAGCAAGAAATTAATCTAAAGCGTAAGCTTAGTTTATGCAGTCCCGCAAAAAAACGTTCCGCCCCTGATCTTTACATGGACCAAACTTTTAAAGACAGTAATCGAAAGTTTTTCCACTAAACGATCTCTAAATGGCGAACGTTGTTAATGAATCCAAACCGGTATGCAAATATGGCGAAAAGTGTTACAGACGCAACCGGGAGCATTTGAACCAGTACGATCATCCACGGAAGACTACTGATACAGCCGATGAACAGGTTTGAAGGTTTATTGCGATAGAGCTTGGGTTGCATAGGCGTAACTTAAGTCTGGTTTTGAATGATTGTTTTGTAAGTTTGCAGCCATGGCTTTTAAGTAAATTTAAATGTTCTTTAGCGGATAACGAAAATTCTGGTTCGGAAAAGCATTTCGATGAAAACGTTTCAATGTTTAAATTGTGTGTGGTTTGATGCTTTTAACTTCTTGATAAATCAGGGTGGCGCTATACTTTTGATGGCGTACGGCACCATCCGCCCTTCAATCTTAAAGTATAGATGGGTTTTGATGGCGAATATTCCAAATGCTAAGTTAAACGCGAATCTAAGCCCAAACGATTACAGTGGCGCAAGTCCACTTGGATGTGATGTCATTCTGATCAACCTCCGTTGGTATAACAGCTTTGTCTAGTGCATTTTAGCATATATATTTGGTTACTGCACACTTTCTGCCGCGAGACTAAACATTAACCAGATTATGCCAAAATCTGTAAACTTTAAAACACTGTTGCTGAAGTGGTTTTGGGTGCGAGCAGCCGGAATGAATTGTTTATAAACGTTCAAGACGGATAATTAAACAGTTAGCTAATAGCTAGTTTGCATATTATTAGCTTAACTGATAGGGCTCAATTTGGACTTTATAAAATATTTAATTAGTTAAGCGTAAATTAGGAATGTGCGAGAATCTAAATAAATTGATTATAACCATTCAAACCCGATCAATGAATAGTTAGCTAATACCTAAGTTGCATATTAGATTAATTGGAATGTAAGTAGGTCAAACGATCCGTTTATGCTTATAAGTTTGTAATATTTAACTTGACTGATTAAAAAGTATGTCTGAGCTTCGCTCAATATATGTAGGTCTACTACGCCTGCGTCATATTTCAGAACGTAAACGCTACAACTGACACTGAAATTGTAAAAGGAGAGCGTAAACGAAAATCACCAGCAAGACAACTGGACGGACTGGAAACCTCATTATTGCGAAGTCTCCGAAACTGGACGAAGAAACAAACGACGCTGTGGAGAAGGTGGCCCAACAGAGCAATGCAAATGAAGCAGAGACTACTGAGAGCCAAAGTAATTTGAGGAATCAGAATGGTAGGTTTGCCCAAAATCTTATGTAGTTGTTTGGTTGATAGGTGGGTTAAATGGTTGGTTTTTTGTTTGGTCATTGGTTGGTTGTTTGGTTAGTGGCTGTTGCTGGAGGTTCGCTACTGGCCAAAGTGGGGGATCATTCGGTCGAATGACGTTTAAACTCTGGTTGCCCCTCCGGTTATTTTTCCTCAACTATTGGTTTGTTATATATGCGGTCTTCGGTTGGTTGTTTGGTTGGTTGTCTGGTCGTTGGTTGGTTGTTTGGTCATTGGTTGGTTGATTGATTGATTGATTGTTTGATAGGATCGTTAGTCAGTCTATAAGTTTGTTTGGTTGTTTGTTTGGTTGTCTGGTTGTTGGTTGGTTGTTTGGTCATTGGTTGGTTGTTTGGTTGTTTGATTGCTTGAATGGATCGTTAGTCAGTCTATAAGTTTGTTTGTTTGGTTGGTTGGTTAGTGCGTCGACTGCATGCTTCTTTGTTTGTTTAGTTGGTAGGTCTTGGTAATTTGTTTATAATATGTGTTTGTTCGATTTTTTGTATGTAGAGTTGAGTTATGGATTTATATGATTTGTCCATAACAATATATATCAATGTTTATTTTGTTTTCAGAAAATCATTCTCAGCAAGACTCACAGTTTATGAAGATGACAACGTTAGAAGATAGAAAACGATTTATTGAACAAAAATTCCTTGTCAAAATGCCAGATGATTTTTATAAATTGTGGACATTGGCTGTCGAATTGGATAAAGACAATCCCTGTGGTACGTGAATGAACAAGGACTTAGCCAGGAGTATTTAGCTGGTCGATCCCAGGGGGTGGATCCTGAGGGTATCACAAAATGTTTTTGTCGAAATGGTAATGTTTATGTCTTATAAATTTCCACTTTTGTGCCGCGCAAATTTTGTTTGGGCTTCTCGCTCGCGAAGCTTCTTTCGCTATATACTGTATAGACCCCCGTCAGAATATTTTATGAAAAATTGCAAGGTCCCCTTACCTTACAAATTTTTGGTTTTTGTGCTATGATAAATATTGCGCTTATCATCGCACACGGTTCGCACACGCCGTCTTTTCACAATAAATATTGCGTGGGTGCCCTCGTCAGAAATTTCTGGTTCCGCCGCGTGTCAGACATCTTTTAATTTTTGTCCAGGGTTTTCCGGAATTTTTCAGTTTGGGACACTCGAAATCCGTATTGGAAATTTGTAGAGAATGTAACCGCTCCTGTTTGACATATTGGCTACGCCCATGGAACTGTACTTAGTATTTGAGGAACTTGGATACTGGTTAAAGTTTAAAATATCTTTGATTGTATTAGAATTTTAAATGATTTTCAGAAGCATTTTGCGACTTGGACATTCGCCTTACCGGACCGTTTGACGTATTGGCTGGGAAATTCGATTCTGAACAAGTTCAGTCGACTTTTTCACATGACGATTATTTGAGGCATTGTCGGTATTATTATGATCCGCCGGAATTTCAAACTGTGATGAGTCGGTTCGTGAAAGCAGCTGATGGATTTCATGTCGGATATTTGAGGTAAGACAAGATAAATTTTAGAGTAAGAAGGGGTTTTTACAATGGAGCAAGTTTTAAATAGAAAGAAAAAATTGTAGAAAACAGAATTTATGAAATAAGACGATGGAAGAAACAAAAGTAAATAAGCCGAAAATGTTTCAGATAAGAGAAATTGGAGTTTTTGACTAAAATGGATGGAAACTTAAAATAGAAATGTTTAAAAATTTGAGACAAAAGAAGGAAAATATTAATAAAACAAAACCTAATGCCACAGAAAAGATACTTTGAATACAAAGAAGGACAGTTTGGAATGAGAACTAAAACACAAGTGAAATTTTCGAACGAAAGAATAGAAACATGGAAATAATGCAAAAAAACTTTATCAGTTGAACAAGCGGCATGTTTTCTTCGATGAAGTAACAGAATTGCTTTGCATTGTTGAGTTATCACATTTGTGAACACATGTTTGTCCTCACTTGTAATTTTCAATTTTTCAGGGACGATGCTTCGTGTGACGCGATTGTGTGTTCAAACACTGTTGTAAAAGGTGGTCAATTGAATATCATTGGAGACAATTTGTTCACTGCTTTGCTGTAAGTCATTTCAATTTGGATTAATTTGAATTATTTTTAATTATTTTTATAATTGATTCTACTAATAGCTTTACGACACGGAAATAAACAAAAATCTAGCAGTACAGACAACAATCTCTTAATTATTGATCGGCTTTTCCGCTATGCCCTGTACCCAGAGTTTGGCCAAGAATAAATAAGTTAGTCATGAACGGGTCTTATGCGTTGCAAATGACATTGTAAATTTTGCACTATTTTTGGGCGATTTTTGTTCGACACTCAATTTATTATCACCAAATATGTTGCTTGGAATTTATAAGCTTATTATGATTATTATATGCGATTTTATTACGGCGGCTTTTGTTGCAGTTATCTTGCCAGTACGTTGGATTTAAACAAATTAGAAACTGTTCAGTCGCTTATAGCTCGAATAGAGTCGGTGTGTGACGCAGCGCGATACTCTCAGCTATCTTTAAATAGTAAAGCACTGAAAGAAAGAAAGAAACGTGTTGTTGCAAGCACACTTCACGGTGCCGGCATTGTTGTTCCAGTGCATAATGATGTTGGTTATCGACCGTTGTCTCAAACTAATGGTAATAATGCGTTGTTCACAATAATTTTGTCACGTGTCTTGCAAAAATGCGGGCTAATGTTACGTTTTTGCGTGCTACGTAGGTTGAGCTTTAGTTTCAGTGTGAGATAGGGCCGAATATTAACTTAAGCGTAAAGATAATTACAAATATGTAAGCTTGTGTACTTTTCTGCTGTCCGCCAGAACACGGTACACTCTTACTTGGTTATTTTTAAAGTTAACCTGCCAGTTTTACATATTTGTTGTTCGTTGGTTATACAAATTTGTGCACCTTCGTTCGTTCTGTAGATTGAGTAGGTTTGCATTCTAAGCTAAATTATAAAGGTGGATTATATACTTTTTATAGCACATTCGTGTAACCAATCAGTTGCTCCAGTCCGGTAACTCAGCCCAACCGCACCTCGCTACTCAATGCGCCGCTAGTCCGACTACAGTTACGGACGTCCGTTGAAGCCTTACTCGTAGCTTCGCTCACTGTTGGTTACATCAAAGGCCAGTTTTAAGGCCTGGGAAGGAATTAAAAATTAAGCTTGAGACACCTACCAAGATTGAATTAGTTAGTTATGCATCTGGGGGTTCGCTACTGGGGGGAATGGGGTCCCCACTTACCAAAAGCCACCTCCTGCTTAAGATTTTCCCTTGGTTCCCCCTTAAAGCCACCTCGTCAATTACTCAAGGCTGCTACTGAGCATTTTGCAAAACTTAAGCTGTACTGACACAAAATGCTAATTGCAAGCTCTTTATATACACCCAATTAACGTGTTATTCATGCGCCCGTTTACTAGAACATGATTACATAAGTAACGAGAAATCAGGGTGTAACCTAGAACCCAATTTATTGCTGTGAATAAACCGTGGAATTATTGACCACTTTTCTCGGGGCAATTAAAAGTTTGCTTTCCCCTATAAAATTTTGCTCTGCTACATCGCGGCGCGCTATTAAAACTCAAACTTAATACACCAATTAAAATCAACATCTTTATTCATTGTCGGTATTCATGGCTTGTAAGTCAGATCACCAGTCGACTGTCTCTTCTCTTCTAGGCAAATAGTTCATCGGGAACGCCGCCCTCCAGCCCTTGGCCCCGATTGCCGCAACCGAACCCCGATACGATTAACAACTCACAACTCATCGTGCATCAATTAGTCCAATTCACTATGAACCCGATCAATTGATTCCATGATTTCCTTATTTTCAATTCTCAGACACCCGACTGCATAATATAACACCTTAAAATGTGTCGCGTAACCCACTGTATAGCATTTGTTGTCAACGCATGCTGCCGCACATCGCGGTTATCCATGCTAAGTATAACTTCTTCAGATGGACCAGCTTGCGTATAAACAATAGCGCAGAGCGTAACACAACAAAACAACATTCGAGGATAGCCTAAATCCACCTCGTCTATTACTCAAGGCTGCTACTCAGCATTCTGCAAAACTTAAGCTATCTCAAGGCTACTTAAGAGCACCTTTCTGAAGCGTAGTTTTAAGCGAACTGACACAAAATGCTAATTGCAAGCTCTTTATAGACTCCCAATTAACGAGTCATTCATCCGTCCGTTTCTAGAAAATGATTACCTAAGTAACGAGAAGTGTGGGTCTATCCTAGAACAAAAATTATTTATTGCTGTGAATTAAATGTATAATTGTTTCCCACATACACACTTGAAGAATTATTCTTTGGTAGAATTTTGCAAATAAGCAACAAGTGGCAGGGAAAGGGGCTGACATTTTACCATTTGTAGTATCCTTTGTAAACATCAGTAGATTCACTGCTCGATATCACTTTCATTGACCCTGGTATTGAGATGAAGCAATTGCGTAGCCAGGAGGCGGGAGCTCAGGGGTTAAAACTCCAATTTGGGGTTTTTTGCAAACGGGTTTAAATATTTTGCAGCGTTTCTCTGCGTTCATCGTGATTCCAGACCTGTTTAATCCAGTTCGCTGGTTTCTGCTTCCTCATAATAATTGAATAGTAATGTAAAGGTAAACATGAAATAGCCGTATATAAATACGCCAGTTTGTCTTTTCTTTTCTAACATTTTATTTCAATTCCCAGAGAACAATCTCTCAGTTTGCTATATTAAAAATAAAGGTTGAAAAGTAACAATATTCTGTGAGTTTTTATGGCATATTTTGACGGCGCATCGTTACTTTTGGCATAAAAACTATACAAATCTTTTAATTAAATATAAGTTTTTGTATTTATTGCTGAATAATGGTGCGAACTTCGGCACATGAATAGAAACCATAGCCGTAAAAGTGTCGTGAGTCTGTACGCGCTGGTGGACTTAAAAAGTATTTAAAAACATGAAAGAAACGTCATCGTTTTGTTGTTCATGCTTCTGGCTGTTTAGGTCGCGGTGACCATACATTTGACATTCAGTGAAATTGTTTTATATTATATTTGTTCGTATATTTTTATGTTTTTTTTTGGTTTTTAGCAAACATAAAGAAAATTCTGAATGCGGCTGCCGCTGCTTTGCAATCTGGTATGTACATTATGTTGTGTTATTTTTAGTAGCTGAGACTTGATCTGCGGTTAAGTTTTTAGACAGTGTTTCTATTAATGAACAGAATTAAGTGCAGTCGCCAAAACGCGTTTCAAACAAGGCTTTTAGTCGCGATTAGTCGTTTTTGAAAGCAATTTCTCACAAACGTATAAAGCAATTTTAAACGCTACCGCAATCACGTCTCTAGAGAACTAATATGCATATATTCGTAGGTTTATGAGTTACAACGTTATAAAGAAATTGTTGCTAGAATATGATCTGTATTATGTTCTCCGGCGCCGTCGGGCACCATGCTGTAGCACTACGCGGTAAACGTTCAAGAGCGTTTTCCAAATCTTTCCAGAACATAGTCAGAAAATACCTCAACAACTGTCTTCCGTTGGTTACCAATAACACTATTTTATTCTCAATCACATGTTCCTACCATAAAAATACTCTACAAATGGTTATAAGCTCTAATACGGCGGGCACAGTAATACTCGATTCGCCTATACGCACAAATTTCTTAATTTGTAACAACAAAATTGCTCTTTCAATCTCACAAAAATTCAAAATTTAAGGTGTTGTGGCTACCATTCCTATGTTTCAAAACAAAAATAAACATTAAAATCCACCGAGTTCTCGAAAAAATACTATTCTGACTCCACGGGGTGGTTAGTGGGCTTTCTAATTCGGCAAATGAAACAACAAAGGGGTGCACTTCTGAAACGTGTGAGTCAATGACTGCGTATATTTTACTGGGTTTCGCTTAAATTGTAAACATTGTTTTGGCGTCTAGAAAGACGAACATATATATAGTTGGATAACGTTACCCGCAGTTAAGTAGAAACCCGAACGCCGTTGCAACTAAAATTTTAAAAATCTTCGCTTCTTAGGAAACCCACAGGTACGTTTTTCAAGCCTAAGCGTAATACACAATTTCATTTGACATACAAAATTTACAAAAATTCCACAACATTCGGTGGTACTTTCATCGGATAATAGTCGAAATATGTCAAGGTAATATTTGCCAGGCAAAACAATAATAAATCATAATTTATTTAATATGCCAGTAGACGACGTATCAAAATAACAGAAAAATTATTCTGACTTCAGAAATATTTCTAGTCGCGTTCTATCTTTTAGTAAACCAAATCCAATTAAAAGCCAGTAGGCAAGGTGCGAGATGGGTATTCCTAAATAATTATCGTGACATCCAGTGTTCGGTAAGTTTTATACCGAATTCGAAAACTTGAGCCGGATAACGATTTTTCAAAAAATATACCGGAACCGGAGATTTAGTCGCATTCTGGTTGGAATCCTATCAAAGTAAACCCCAGCGGATTCGGCAACCCGTTCTCTCCAGTATCTCAGCCGTTGTCGTGAAAAAGCTTGCAAAAATTAATACCCAACGAAACAAAACAACGAGTATTACGTTGCAATTTAAATAATTACATGGCACGTCGGCGGGAAGGAATATACATGTAAACACAAATCGACGTCCCAGTCTTTCACTACTTATTAGTAATGTATGTAACGATCCAAATGTATAGGTAGCATGCATCAAAGCCGATCGCGAAACTGGGTGCAAACAGAATACCGAGTGAACATCAGGTGCAATTAAAATTCCGAAATTTAAAATGTTTAAAATGTTGGACCGATTTCAGCCGCTTGCCGAGTGCTAATTTGGTACACAAGTATTATTCACAAGCATCCACAGGTAACTCTTGCATTTGGCGCAATAGCAACTCAAACTAACAAAAACTAGAGTGAACACATGTTGCTCAACCAAAGCCTGCGATAGGCCTGCACCTTAGTCATTAGTACAACGTGGCCTAAAAACTGACGAAAATTCATCAATATGCTGAGAATAAAATGTGTTTTGATTTGACTGCTTCATCGAAATATACCACGATAATAATTCAGTGATTTCGAATAATTTAACGAATAAATACACCAATTTTGCAACGTCCAGATTCACCTGCAGAGGTCAAAAAATTTTGTCGCTCGCTACGGTCGAACGCAAAAATACGTTTAGACGTGGTTATCTTGTGACGAAATGAATTTCTAACTACACCCTTGATCTTTCGCTTTTAGTTGCTTCTACGTTATTTTCAGGAGACAAAGTTCTTGCCGACAAAAAGTTAGAACCAATCAGCGAAATGATGAACTATGTTCAATTTGCAAACGATGAATGCGATTACGGTATGGGTTTGGAGCTTGGGCTTGACTTATTTACGTCGGGACATCGATTTTTGCACGGTCGCATTGAGCATTTATTGTCGACTGCATATCAGTTGTTGGGCCGCGATGTGTTTGCGAAGATTTTGAAGGCCCATTTGGCGAAAAGGGAATTGAATCCGGCTGTTGTGGGTGTGGTTTGAATGATGGCAAAATCGTGAAACGCGCATAGGTCCATGTTACTTTAGGGGCGTACCGTTCTACCACCAGGAGCGATTACAGAGTAAGCTTAGGCTTTAGGACACAGATTTTGAAAATGCATTTGACGGAATGAGAATTTAATCCAATTTGAGTATGTATTTTCAGTTAGTGAAGAAATGATTGGAATATAGCGATGATAATTCTCCGACGGGGTTTTGTTAATTTTGGTACCGGACTAGCTTACGCTCGTGAAACGGCTAAAATGGCTTGCTATATTTAGCTAAATAAGCTTTTCAGTTTTTTAAGCAAAATGTATATGGTTTCGTGTCAATATTACTTTTAGTGCCGTAACTCTAGATTAAACACATTCCTAAGTCTACGCGTAAAATTAGTTTTAATCACTTAACCCGTAGCTTAAGCCAAAATTGTATCAAACCAAATACTGCTCTGTTGCAGTCGTGTAGAAATACGGGATGTCTATGAAGGTGACGTGGATTTATTTTCGAATCTTTGAATGAACAGAGACATTCAACTGATCAAGAAATATTTGGAAAAGTCGTTTTTTGCACGTTGTATTTGTTTATTTGATGTGGTTCACGTTTGGACAGCACTTTGAATAAACTTTTTACAATTTTTGTGTTTGAATGCAGCAATTTGTATATTTGTATGAGCGCATGTATAATTGTAGCCTTTCAGTATTTTTAAAAAATCGGCTGCAAGATTTTGGACATCCTGCAAGCAGGGTGCAACTGAAATTCCGGTTCCGGTATGGAAATCCGGTATTTTTCACTATCCCGTTCCGGTAAGAGGTATTTTTCGCCGGAGTTTTCAGATATTTTTTATTGAAAATCTTTCTCCTTCGAAAATTTAAGAAAAATTGGCATATTATTCTAACTTATTTATCTAAAATTGTCCGAGCGTGTATTGCCAAAATTTTCAATTTGTGCCACATTCCATAATTTGTCATGTGTTTCCACCTACTGCATTTGTTACATGATTTTGGCATTCTAAATGGTGTGCTTACAGCATTAAAAGCGATAAAATAGCGCTTAAGGATGTATTTTTATTTTCCCGTTCCGGTATTTTATAATTCCGGTTGCATCCTGCTTACAAGCTCTGCAGCGCCTTAATATTGTGATAGACCTAAGGTAATGTGTTGAAATATGTCGCAATTTTTGATTGCAGGTATGCTGCAATTGTTCGAATTGAAACGAAAATTCCGAAATTCATCCAAAATCTTAAAAGATTTACATCCGCTATTTTTTCTTTATCATTTTAGAAGTTCGGTGAATATATGCCGTCCTCAGTATATTGTCAGGAAAATAAAACATCTTTGAAACTTTTGTACTTCAAAATCCGTTTTCCGTTTCCGTTATTTTGATCGCTATCCGTTTCCGTAATGTGTTAAGCGTAAAGTTATGTATTGTGCAGTATATCTGCAGATGGGTCACAGTGAGCGTTTGATGGAAATAGGTTTAGTGCACCCTCCAATTGCTTGTATTGACGGAGTCTCAGCAGTCAAATGTTCGGCTCATGTTACTTTTGGGGTCGTCCCGCTTTGTAATGGGACGGTGAAAGAGTAGGTTTAGATGTTAGGACTTAGGTTATATTTTTTGCTTAGTTTTAAGTTTGCACCTTTTTCAATGTTTAGGCTTAGAAATATGGTTGATAATCTATAGTTCCATTTTTTATGCCGATAAGAAACGATTTGGTTGAGTATGCAAGTTACGTTTCGTAAATATATCTGTTTAGTTTGTGTGTTAAAGACGAATTTACGCGCAGATTCGAAACAACACAACTGTCTGAATCTCTGCTCAACATAAGGTAAGCACTACTTTCTGGGATTGTTTTTATATGAGTAGCTTAATTGTACCGGTTAATTTAAAGGTATTAATTAATAATCGATAAAGAGAACAAGCTTGGCAAAATTGTATTGGTAATATTTGCTGTCCTTGTTTATATCAACGTGGACTGGCGAATTGGCCTATTTGCGAGCCGAGTTTGTTATAAGTAGTTTTGTATTGAACATTTACTTGGCTATATAGGTATCGGCAGTCAATAATCATTGGAAATGAACTTATAGTTGTGGTATTTGAGCTAATGTATAGAATAGGGCCGGTACAGTTTTATAAGCATATTCGTAAGCCTAAGGTGAAGCGTAAGGGAACAACGGTCACCAACTGATATTTATAATATGTCGTGTTTGGAAGTTGGAACGTTTGATCTTCCTATTGGGATCTTTTTTATGTATTTTGCGATGTCGCACCTCATGTTTGCTTTTGTCTGTTACTACTTCACCCGTAATGTAACTCTGTATGTGCTATTCTTAGCAAATAGTAGTTTGGCTTAGGCTACACAGCGATTGTGAGATATTGCAAAACAACCGCGATATAAAAGGACCGCTAATTGGTTAACGGTACTGTGTATGACCAAATAATGATTGATCTGTAAGTTCAATACCAGTTTAGCCTAGGCCAATTAGTAGTTAACCTAAATAGTAAATTAACCTACGACATATTACCTTTAACGCTTGTGTACAAAAAGGTGCTGAACGCTAAGAGTGATCGAAGCAAGCTTATGACAAAACCAAAGAGACGGCCCAGACTTTCTATATTCTTCGGGTTCTGTTGTATACATTGGTGTGTTTAAGAATGCTACCACCAAAATGTTAGCCCACATTGATTCTGTGGCGGACACTGGGTTTCCCGGTTTTGCAGGATAGTTTTTGTTTTTCGAAATTTAACTGGTTACTGGTTAAAGCATGTCTAACAATGATTTAAATATTGTATGATTTGCAAAATGCGCTTGGGCGGCACTTAAATTTTTTAACTCATGTTTTATTAAAGGACATATTTTTCAGCTTTTGTGTACAAAAAACGCATTGTGAATTTCAGATGAACCGTTTCAGCGTGGCAAAACTGGTGGAAGGATGCATCTCTCGATTCTACAATTCGTTGCCCGATAAATTGTCGCCCAACAGCGTTTTATAGCCTTTGCATAAATGTAAGCTTAATCCTAAAGCGTAATCCTAAGCGTAAACCTAAGCATAATGATGGACGACGACCGAATTGTTAAATCGATAAAATGTTGGGTTACAAGTTGTCGGTGTCGGCCAGTTGTCAGGCGGCGAATTGTCACGATACCGCATCTCTCGCCCCTTTGCACACGCCACTGCGTTATATCAACGCAAAATCAGTGCAAAATAATTATTGTCAACTAAATGGTTGATGTTTGTAATTGTTGCGCGAAATGTTTTGCTGTCAATATGTTTGTTAGTATTTTTTGTGTAAGATTTACGAAATTCATGCTATATGTGTTTCTTTAGACTATGCAGTAGTCAAGTGCAATATTTTAACAATTGCTTTCAAACTTTCTATCAATATGTATTTTGTGTGTTGTGCAACGTCGGATGCTTTTATAGTATTTATATAATGCGAATATGCGACTTTTAGGGTTGTGCTATACTTTTGTTGACGTAATAGGTATCTATAGGCAGGTTGGCATGTTGTTTGTAGCTAATTTGCTGTTCATTAAGTGTGCGACCTTGAAAGAAACATGAAAGTGTCCGACTTAAAGCCGTTGTCTTGTAAATTTTAACTATTTAGTAAAGGGCTAATTTTGAGTAATGATCTTGTTGATTTTGAGATGCTTCGTAAAATAAACGGGCAAACGGTATTTTTCGGCGTTACTTAATATTCTATGTACTCATTCTTGCATGTTGGTTAGCCTTGATTATGCTTGCCTGGTTGCAATGTTTTGCATCAAATTAAATTTGGTTTGTTTTCAGTTAATGAACGCCATATATTTTGTAAATTGTATTCTTGAAAGTCGCAGTGGAATTGTTACAGCGAACTAAAGTATGGTCCAAGCCAACTGAGCTATTTATGTCCTACGCTCAGCTGAGGGAATTTTAAGGCCAATTTTGAAATTAGATTTATGACTGTGGCATTGAGTATTGAATTAGCGGTAGCCAAAAAGGAAGTTTTAAAGATGTTGTTTCCAGGATTCGGATGCTATTTCTGAGTAGTATTCGTTTAATAAAAATGTGAAATTGCTGCATTTTGCTTTTTGTGTGAAATATTTTTTGGGAGAATCACAGTTTTAGAACGTTTTCCTTGGTTACGTCATCGTATTTAAGTATAGTATGTAAAATTAAATTATTATATATTTATTAAAGGTGGTTTCTCGAAGTATGTTTGAGTATGGGTAGATTGGAAAATGCAATTAGGTTTATACTAATATGCGCAGTTGTAAAGGTAACGTTTATATGTTTGGTTTATTTTATTTAAGTGGGTGCTTCCATTTGTGGTACTTTTGAGTTCTAGAAAACCAATCCGGCGCAACTACGCAACCTGGAATTCCCCAAGCGATTCAATGAAAAATAGCTAATTTTGTAGATCTTGACGTGCTGAGTTTAGCGGTATCATTTTTAAGTTGGAAAGACGCCTGGTTCAAAAGTTATGGCTCTTTGAATTTTAATTTTTTACTACATTAATATGTGCAATTTACTGCCTAATAAATTTGTACAGGGAATAGTCCTGTGAATGGTGGATAGATACTTTCTCTTCGAATTTTTATGAATTTTCACTATAATTTCGAAGGTTATAACTTTCGAACCGTTTGTCATGCAGCCATAAAAGTGGCGCCCTTGAATATAGCTCGTTGAGATCTATACAATATGCTACCTTTCATTAAATTCATAGGGGGTGTCCAGTTTTCGTACCATCGCCAGGTATACCTTTCCTAATTCACAACATGTTTATCAAGTAGGCTTAGGCACTGGGCTCATAAAACAAAAAAGTCAATATCAATTTTTTGTGTTCGTATAATTTGTGGCGAGTCTGACTGAAATAAGTCTTTTATAACAATTGTATTGTAAGGTAGCTAAATGAAGCAATATTCGTTAAATATAATTACTGCGATGAGAAAGAACGTCTGTGTGGAATACTTAATTCAGTCTTTATTGATATTAATTTGTAGATAAAAGACCATGACTTGCAAAATTTTTCATGTGACGAAAATTTTGAACTGTTTGTGAAATTATTTTGTGCATTTGCCGAAATGCAAATTGTATGCAATGTGAGAGTCAGAATGGATGATGCATGCTTCAACAAGAGTGTGTAACTGGGCACATTCTTTGTAGGAAAGAATATACCCGGCTCGTGTTGCGTTTTTCATCTACCCCCTTATTTGTAGGGGGTACAACCTGTACGAACCATGGCACTTTATTTATGTGGCGTCAAAATTGATCCGCTTACAGTTTAATTTAGAGGTATTGCATGTGATAACAACCCCTAAATAAGCGGGGTAGGCCAAAAACACAACGCCAAGCGGTACTTTATTGGTATGTATATATAGGTATATCCAGGGTTGTTTTTTTTCCGGAAAAAAACGGAAAAATGGAAAAAATTTATTCTTTGCCTGAGTGATCGGTAATCTCACCCTTAGCCTGCGTTTGTCCAAAAATGGTTGCATTTTGAAACTTTCTGCATATTTGAGCTTCTGGTGACATCCCCTGACCATTCCAAGCCCAAATCTGAATTTTTGAAAAATTCGATTTCTAAGGCCATAAGTTCAGCCCCTTGGGACCCAAAATTTTTTTCGATAAATTGGACAAATTATATATTACTGACTCGTTAGCCAGACGTCTGATTGGGAAACATTTAACAATATTCGTGTTAGCTCCGTAACCTGTGCCAAATGGTATATGATTTGTATAATTTTTCGACAAAAAAATTTTGAGTCCAATGGGAAATTTTATAACCTTAAAATTCGAATTTTTTAAAAATTTAAATTTAGGCGTGGAATAATCGGAGGAGGTCATCAGAAGATCAGAAATTCATGAGTGGAGCGAGCTAAAGAAGTCACACTTGTTTTTTGTAAGTATATATTCAATCCCATAAGACTTTTGGGTTTTTCTGACATCAAAACCTCTCAATTGCTGCAACCTCGCGAGCAAAGCGACGCTGAAGCTAAACGTAGTCTTGTGTGAAATAACACGGTAAAAGCAAGTTCTCAATTTTGAGCACCCTAACTTTGGTTCCACTGTCAACGAAACCTGGCAAGTAAACCAAACAAGATGCATATGTAGTTTTACATTGAATCTCGTGGCAAAGCCTGAACTCTGAAATCCATTCATATATTCAATCAAATGCTGCAATTTTCATTCTTTTCGGGCAAATAATGTGTCCTGGTGGACATATACACACGTTCACTGTTAATGTGTTACATGAAAATTAGTTACATGTCGTCTAAAACCGTTGTTTTATATCATATTTAGATGCAAATTATATTTAAGAATCGTTTAATATTTTTCCATTGTTTTCCATTTTTTCCACCCCCCTCGGAAAAAATGGGAAAAAATGGAAAAAACCATTTTGTCCGGCCAACAACCCTGGGTATATCAAATCAAGGTGCAAAGCCGAACACAATCATATATGTATTTATTGCTTTCTATTGTCGTTTTCAGACATCATTCGACGCAATGCATAGTATGTTCGGCCGTTACGGTATTATCAAATCAACCGTGGAACGTCAAACTGCAGACGCTGAATTTTTTACTGGTCTTCGCGCTCCGGAGTCACATCCAAAAATCGCCGCATGGTACAACATCGACGCGACAGAATTGAGCTCAACGCCACAAGGCGACGCCATGCGACACCGGTTCGTGCAACTCACGTGCGACGCAGAAACGCAACAGTTTTTGTGGCGCAGTCGCGAGTTGTCAGATTCAACCGCGTGGCAGTTGTACTGTTCGTTTGTAACAATGGTGTTAGGCATGTTTTTAACCAAGTAAGTGCTAAGGATGTTGCAAGCAGAGTGTAAAACTGAATATCTGTTTTCGGTTCATATCAGGGTGCTTCGTCATTTCGCTTCCCCCCTCACTGTAGATAAGTTGTACTGTTCGTTTGTGACAATGGTGTTTGGCATGTTTTTAACCAAGTAAGTGCTAAGGATGTTGCAAGCAGAGTGTAACTGGATATCTGTTTTCGGTTCATATCAGGATGCTTCGTCATTTCGCTACCCCCCCCCCCCCACTGTTGATAATTTAAGAACTGGAAAGTCTTCCTACCACGTTTATGGAGTAGGGTGGTGTTGCAATCCTTTGATTGAACAGTACAAACTGCCGATACCACGCTACTTTATATATGTGCGAGGACTTTTTGTGGGGAGACGAAACGAAACAAATGCCAATATCGCAGCGTCTGTTTCCGAGTCGCGTCTGCGTTTCGATTGCTGACGTTTTTTGTTATTTTTCCTATCTGGTTTGCCGGTTACTTTTTGGCCATTCGTGGTCTCGTGGTCTGTATCCAGCATAAACATGTTGTGGGAAGCCATAAAAAAATTTTATCGCAGGTTTCATGTGTAAATTTTGCACGATTCACAAGCGGAAATATAAAATTGTTTAGGAATGCTGAAATTTGTCCAGAATGCTGCTGAGCACCTTTCTTGTTACAGTCCTGGCGGTTGACGTCTTTTATAAAATGGATTAGATAAAACTAAATTTTAACACGACAATTTGTAGACATGAGGGCTCCCTAAGATTTGCCGTTTTGTTACTTTTAAAAAATTTTTTTTAGAACTTCGATTAACGGTTTGCTACTTCGTGGTTCAATGTTTGTGTTTTCTCAACAACAGCTGCAGAAATTGCTTGCATCAACTGCGGAAGACAACGGCAGTTTGAATGTAGTTGGTGCTGTACAAGATTCAACGGACTCCGTCGTTGTTAGTGAAGAGCATGGTGCTAAATATTATCGCGTTTTAGATTTAGGTATGTTTCATTGACCAAAGGGCGACGCAAAGAACGCCACTTTGTTTTTAAAGTTTTTGTCAGGTATTAAAAGAATTCTATGTTTAGATAATTTCATTTCCTTCAACAAGAAATGTTTCTGCTCTCCACGTTAGTAATTGTTAGGTTGTATATCTATATGTTAAAGCTGGAACTTCCCGCATACGTGTTTTGGGCACTCGACTTAACGGGATCCTAAGCGTGAATTTAACTGAAATATCACAGTTTGAATTTATTGTAAACTTCCGGTATTAAGCAGATATTTTCCTTGTGGCCAACGTTTAATGAAATATTTTTATGCGCAACATGCGGCCGTTTCGTTTCAATTGTCCCAAGTTTACGAGTGTGAAATAAGGGTTGCGCTATGCTCGGCACGGTAAAAATTACGCTTTGTGTAGGTAGAGAAGTAAAGTAGGATACCAGGTTGATTTTGCTTTGAAGTTTGTCAGGTGCTGGCGATGGGAAAGTGACGGAAAAGTATCGAACGCTGGTTGAAAACGATCCAAGCGCAATTGAAACTACAGAAACATCGAAACCAATGCGATATCGCTTGTCTCAACGTGGATTTCGTGTGCTGTCACAGATCGATTCATGGGTGCTGAAGCGTGTGTCGGGCAACTCCAGATTTGAAACTTCAGTTCGAAACGACCAGTCTTCCTTTATGGACAAATCGGATGCAGAGATGTGTCATGAAGCGGAAGCAGCGAAACCGGAATTTCCGGTTGATTTTACTTATTATGACGTTATCAGTGCGTTAAATATTGTGGATCGGTGTGAAAGGCCGCTGGAAATGTTACGTGATATTCGTGAGCATTTACTCGCGAACCCTCGATGCCAGAGTCCTAAACGGCTGGTGCTTGCAGTGGTGTTGCCATTTTCACAGTATGTTGAATTTTCAACCAGAGGTGAGTTTGCTTAGTGTTTTCATTTATGATTCAAAGGTGTGGGTAATATAATTGGCATTGTGTTGTAGCGTGTGAACGGGTGTTTGGTTTCGCTAAAAAGTCCACATCCTGTCCTAATATTGGTGCTTGTCCAGTTTATGGTCATCACGAATAAAACAAAGCAACGAAAACTTTGAATTTTTCTTGAAACATCAAATCAGAAAGATTTGTCGATACACACGCGGAACTAAAACATTTGGTAGTTTCAGTTTCTTCTTAGCCGGCGTTAACCCAAAATTGTTCGGATTTTGACAATAGTTGCGCAATTGGGCTTCTAATGCGCCCTAACATTCAATACCCAAATTTAAATTTTTGACATTCAGTTGCTAAGGTCCTCTAAGGTTTCTGTTTGGGACCGAGAAAGATTTCTAATGTTTTACATCATTCGAAAACCTTTACGAATGCCCATAACAGGTCCGCGTCAGCTTCTTACATTATTTGGCTTTGCATGCAAGCAAATTTACAAAATTTAGTAATATAAACTGCAATGCTGAAAATTATGTTATAAATTTCAATAATTGTAAACTACAAAAATTTGTCCCAGTCAGTCCATGTTCAGTAGCATGACGTCATAAAAACTGTTCTAAATTAATACCTATTGTTTTCAAGGTTTAAACCAATTTTGATAGATGAGAAACTACTCGTATAAACTATTCTTACACCCGGAAAACTGCATAGAATGGTTAATGCTGGTTAAAAATTGTTGTTTAGAATTCGTCATAGCAGATTGTTAAAAAAGTTGTCATATATTTACAACACCATATTCCTTTCAAGATTGGTGCAAGCGAAAACAAGAATAACCGTCATAGGGCGGAGACAAAAAGGATTTTTGTTCAAACTAACATTTAAATTGAGAAGTCGCAATTTAATTGTTTTATATTCGAAAAGCTCAATCGGCACAATGCTATAGGAAATTATACAGAAACTTGGTTAGTAAAATATGTATAATTTGTTAGTTACGAACTACGAATTGCTTGCCGTAAACTCATAAACTATCGTTGCTAAAATGTTCTGACGTAAATGTTTTTCAAATATTTTTAGAAATGGTGACAGTAATCTGAAAAATTTGAGCGGAAACTTAGAGAAAGAGTGACCCGATGGTGCAAAATTTACAGCCATTCCGACTATTTATCGAATTATTAAATAATTTATTTCAGTTTGCAAACTGAATTCTTAAAAATTTTGATAAATTTACCAAATGAACGAAGACAAGTTCAGAATTTTAATTTTTAATTTGTCAGGTTCAACAAAACCTATCGAACGCATTTCGTTACGGTCGAAATCGTTCACAGCACAAGCTGAAGAGCTGTTGACTAAATGGATTTTGCCCATTGGTTACCGGTTGGTCCGATGGAGCCGGGTGCCATATTTGTGCGAAGGTGACATGGTTCGAACGTTTTACGTGCTTCACGATGCGGTGTTTGTTTTGGAACCGGTTAACGAACTGCGGGAATGTGAAGGCGGCAAAGACCAAAGGACCGACGGCGTGTGTAACAGATGGTAGTTATAAATGGCCGTGGTGGTTGAATTGAATTGAGCGACTTGGAACGATAATTTAGGATCTAAGTAGCGTGGTGGTTACTACGGTGATTTAGCAATGAAGTTATGGAATTGTTGGACAAACTGAAAATATTTGGCGTCATAAGACAGGAATGTGTGAAATACAAGTTGGATCGAGGCCCGTCACTAGATCAACATGCTAGGGGGTGCAAACCAATTTCAAGAGGGGCATTTGGGAGTTTTGCATTTAATTAAAACTGGGTTTAAATGACCCTGATGGGCGAGATTTTCTAGAGGGCTGATCCCGTTTTCGTGGCCCGAGATAATTACGATTTCTATTGTGTCTTTTGGTTGTTATTTAGTGTCGAAATATGGTTTACGCTAATAGAGAAGTTGAAATACAGTGACAGGTCGGACATGGTCGTATGAGCTATTTTGAACTAAATAAAGAAATCGCAGTTTTCTGTTGAATGTTAACGTCGAACGTAAACCATTGTAACGAATATGGCCGTTTAAGTAGTATAAGCCTAAGCCTAAGCCTAAAACCGTAAGAATGAGCTTTTCCGTAAGCCTATGCATAAGCAAAAAATTAGTCAAAAGCTTAAGCGTATTGCAATCCCGCAGGAAAACTTTCCGTTCTTGCTCTTTACATTGGCCGTGAAATTTTTAAAAATTGTGAAAATTTAGCCTAGGGTTAACCCCTTCTCACATTGAGTTGCTTATAGGGAACTCAGCGCAGTGTATATACGTTAAATAATATATATCGCACCGTGTTTAACAATTGCAACACGTATACATAGTACTAAATCACCACAAGACGTGAGAGACCCCTCGGGCTCGAGCGTCAAGCTCCTATAGCTGAGTAGTGATGGTATACGCCTACCACTTCAGTCACTGGAGTTCAAATCCTAGCATAAAGTTAGGTCTCAGGGGAAATAGAAGATATTCATGTGAGAAAGGGTTAAAGTTATAACGATGTCAATTTCTTTTATAGGATGAACATACGCTTAATTAAAGTATTGCCTGATCGACTTTTAAAAAAAATCTGTGGTTCTTACTATTCTTTTTCACTTACATCTTCTAAGAGCGTTACTTTACTAAATAAATTTTATATATAAAATTTAACTTCATGGTATCGTGCATTTCGCGCAGTAAACGTAAAATTGTCGGTTTATATGTAGCGGAAAGTATAGTTTTAGTTTAAAAATGTATAAAAACGAACAGGTATAGTAAATAAATTATTCAATACATGAAAGTTGCGCTGGTGCTTTATCAGTTTATAGAGGCAAATGAAATGTTTGTGAATTTTGTAGCGTGATAGCGTGACCAACAGTTGTTAATTGGGTTTCAAAATAGTATATGAAACTTCATTTGAAAATAAGATTAATTTCTGTATTTTCAAAACAATGTTGGACATAATTTAAAATACGAACGTTAACGGCTTATGTAAGGTATTTCAGGGTGTAATCGGATATCCGTGTCCGGCGAAAATCGGTGTCCGTTGCGGTTACACTGCAAAAAATGGCGAGTCAAATTGACTATCTCCGAAAAAGGCTTAATGGGAATACACAAGCTGAGTCAAATTGGATTCACTGAGTCGCATGTTTGGCTCTGGCGGAGTAGAATTTGACTCAGTTTGTGTAGTCCCGTAGAGCCTATTTCGGAGAGAGTCAATTTTACTCTCCATTTTTTGCAGTGTACTGTTATCTTTACGTTCAAAATTGGTTATAAATCACGTATATATCTGGAATTTTTTAGTACAAAAACGCAGAAATTTTTCGATATGAAATATAAATTACGAAATTCATCCAAAATGTTGAAAAATATAGATATTTTATATAACTGTCTCAAAACCTTGTTTCAATAATGTCTTCATAGAACAACTACAAAATTTTTTACGGTAACACTAAAGATTCTCCAGTGTTTTAATGCCTGAGCGTAAAATGCGTATTTCAGGTTTTTACGAGCATTTCGTCCCTCAGGTTTTAACCGCTGGCTATCGAACAAAAAATTCTATTCTTATGACGGTGGTTAATAACCAGGGTGTAAGCAGATAATAAAAATAACGGAAACGTAAAATTCATATTTGAAGTATAAAAGTTTATTAAATGTTTAATTTTGCCAGCACAATTGAGGCTTACAAATGTTACCCAGCCTTTCTGAAATTTTACAGGAATGTACCGTTGGACAGAAATTTTTATGATCTCGGACGAATTGCATATTTTGTATTAAGTATTTTCTATCGAACAATTGCAGCATTTCTGTAATGAAAAATTGCGGGATGCGGAAACGGACACCGATTTTCGCCAAAAACGGAAACTTATATCTGCTGAGGTCGTGTTTACGTGTTCAAGCGAAGGATATACACCTAATAATGGTACCTACTTAATGATTTTGGTGACACGTTTACAATGCACGTTCACAAGATGGGGTGATGTCAAATACATTTGTTCGTTTATATTTTAATCTGATTTCAATTTCAAACATCATTATTCCCTTACAATCTCGTGATAGGATTATATATCGTTTGTGGGTATGAAATTAGACACTGATGCTGGGGCCAATGTATGGAGCAGGGGCGGCGTGGGACAGTATTATAAGCATATTCCTAAACCTATGCCTAAGTCTGACCAAAAAACTAAGTAAGTACTGTATTCAAATCCCACAGAAAACCGTTCCGCCTCTGATGTTTACGTGAGCGTATGCCGGACAGGTGAAATGCAGGAAGTTTGCCAAACTTTCATACAAAGCGTATTATTAAAACTTAGATGCTACTACACACGCTTGAGATTGTGGTCAAGGATATGTTGGCTTAAAGCTAACGCAACTTTACGCATATAAAAGCTTAAGCTATTATTTTCAAACACCTGCGAGTTTTTCTTGTTTTGTATGAGAAAATAAAATGTTTAACTCGATAGTTTACATTATTTTCTGATTTTAAAAAAATTGCTTTATCAAGTTGATAATTTCTCTGCAACTTTATGCATATAAAAGCCTAAGCTATTATTTTCAAACACCTGCGAGTTTTTCTTGTTTTGTATGAGCAAATATTAATGTTTAACTCGATATTTTACAAATATTTTCTGATTTTAAACAATTGCTTTATCTAGTTGATAATTTCTATCAACCTATGACTGAAACACAAAACTGTGCTGAGCGAGCGACATCACGTTCTGGTAATATGCTTCTTGTTTTGTAGACGAGTGTTTAGTTTTCATTCAAACACTTTTAATTGGACTAAAACAGGTACACTTTGTATTATTGTTAAAGTAGTAAATTCTAAACCATTTTCATTGCTAAACGTTTGCTTCGCCTCCGGCTCTGGCAAAACTTGTTGAACTGCGGTTTTTCCACCTTCGATTGCACCCTGATGTTAATTGAAATATGTATTACAATTATAGATGGGTACCGGATATCCTAATATCCGGATATGAAAAATATCCGGATATGTATCCGGAAAGAAACGTGTATCTGGATATTCGGATGAATCCGGATATCTGAAATGCTACTGTGTGGCATTATGTTCGGATATATTAAGTCTAGAGCGGGTCCTGAAGATATGGACCAATATTACTTAACAATCAATGTAACATACATTACAATTTCCCCCTCAGAAAGTTTTTCTGTAAAAAAATTATATGGTCCGTACATTACAAGTTTTCCCCTACAGAAAATTTTAGGAGAAAAATTGCGTTTCAAAACATTTACATGCGTGGCTCCGTCAGAAATTTATGGAACCGCCGTTGAAATCGCTGCACCACTAAAAGTAACATGGGCTGATGTATGTACGATTTAGCGTAAGAGTATGTTTTAATGTGATTCTTCCTTCTTGGAACGTAAAAAAATATCCGATGCCCTACACTATAATTACAAGAGTTTAAAACTGTCGCAGTGCATCGGAAGATTCACATTCGGCAGGGATATATATTAACGTAAAGGAAATTTACTGTATACGTAGATATATCTCTGAACAACTTGTATTGTGTGTTTGACCATTAATTACAGGCGGTGACAAATTAAGAGTCATGTTTCGGTCAATGATGGCACCTATCGAGTTTATTGCTGGAATGTGTAACGTGTGTGGGCTAACCTTGAAAGGTGACTGGAATTGTACCTACTTCGGCCATGTTTTGATGGACGAAACATTTTTTGCGGGACCATATTTGAGCAAGCTTAAAACTTTAGACTATTTTTTGCTTAGGTTGTTGCTAAGGAATATAGTTATACTATTGTTACGCCCTTCAAAGTAACATTGGATATTCTATCATAAAACGTAACGCAGTGTTTGCAAAAAATGGCTTTAAACTCTTGCCATGATATTTTTCCAGCTACGTTTCCTTATACATATAAAATTAGATTTTACGGATATTGGAAATGGCCTCCCTTGCTACAAGTGACCAATGTTTTTCTACTGCTTATAGCCTTTTGGCAGTCCTACAACTACTAATTGTAAATTGAGGGGACAAGGAGATTTATACAAATGAAAAAAAATATGTTTACCATCCATGTTGTGACCCGAATAAGAGGGTGAGACTGATATTCATTGGCCTCTCCAGAGGGTAACCCTCTGTTATTCAGTTACGCACAGTTGTTTATTTTTAACCCGCTCTCTGCCTCTCTTCGTTACTGATATATGTCCGGTATTGCAACTATCCGTGGAATTAAACGTCTATTTGTCTTGTATAAAAAATTTGATCGATAATGCAAGGTTATACTTAGGAATGTACTTTGAAAACTTAAGTATGCTTTAATGTTTCGAAGTCAACTTTATTTGGTCCTGGAGTCATTTATGCACTGCATTTAGGGGTATTTGACATTTATGTACTCTAATTAGGGTTTAGTAACTCTATTCCCTTACGGGCTCTTATTAGGGATACGAACTCCTATTGACTGGGACTCAAAATAGGGACTTCCTTTTATTCGGTCACTACAGCACCCTGTTATATAGCAGCTGCATGCAAAATAAACTGCTAGTTGTAGCTGAATCATGCCAGCAGCTAGCCGATTATTTTAATAGAGATGGTTAAAAAATTTCAGTTGGTATGCTGAGATTCGGCTTAACTTAGAATCTGGACCAATATTTAGAGAGCGGGGGGGCGTACTTCATAGTCACAAAAATTTTTGTATTAAAATGGCAAGTTCCCTACCCTACAATTTCCCCTCATGAATATTCACAAATATAGCATACAGTAAAAATTGCGTTTTATAGCTTTTGCAAACCCGCCCTTCCATCAGAAATCTGTGGATTCGCTGCTGGCTAGGACAAAACTTTTAGGAGACGCCGTAGTTTTGGGCTGTGCTTTTCCGGTGTCCCCTTGATTATTTGCCTGATTTAAAAAGTTTACACTTTTGTAAATATGTTGCAGGTACCATCTTGGCTTGTTGGCCAGACTGCTTAACAAGAAAAGCGACGTTACAGAACTCCGTTATATTGATTACTGGAGCCGGCCGTGGACTTGGTAGAGAACTTGCCCTACAATTAGCTAAAAGAGGTAAGTACACTATAAATGGGCTTAGTAAAATACTTTTGTAGTTTAGGCCAATGTACAGAACAGCGTCGTAACAGTAGTTATATGTATATTGTTAAGCCTAGGCCTAAGCCTAAGCCTAAGCCTAATGCGCCAAATCAGTTATTTGACCATAACTGGGTAGGGGGACCTTGAGACTTTAAAAAATAGAATTTTTCAAAAAATCCAATTTGGTCGCTGAATGATCAGGAGAGGTCATGAGAAGTTTAAATATGCGAAAATTTTCAAAATCCAACCATTTTTGGGCAAACGTGGGCAGGGGGTAACGGAAAAGACACAAAAATCACTCCGTATCAGCAAATACGTTACACACAAGATACGCTAACATGATGTTTCCAATCCAAATTGAGTTTAATACCTCTATCGTTAAAACGGTTCATACTGCGTTCACATTTATGCTGCGGCTTGGATATGATAACGTTTACCAAGTTTGCTCACAGGCAGGGACAACCGTACCATCCATCCCCCCTTGAAATGGTTTGACACAACTAAATTTTAGCGGAAAAATTGGACCATGTAAAGGTTCAGCGCGGAACGTTTTTCTGCGGGATTCCAATAAACTAAGCTTAAGCTTTAGACTAATTTTTTGCTTAGGCTTAGGCTTAGGTATAAGCTCTTTCTTACTCTTAGATTTCTTTTTAGAAATATGCTGATACTACTGTCACGGCCCTGTTCTATATATTGGTCGAAAATTTATTAGTGTCCATTTGAATAGAAGATTATTATAAAGGCGTTATGGCCAAAAATCCTGGGCCGCTAGTGGTGTTTTGATACATATTTTCTTGTTTTCAGAAGTGGTCCTTGTTCTATGGGATATTGATACCAAACGGAATGAAGAAACTGCGCATATGATTAAACAGTCCATATCAACTGATTCTTCTGTTATCCGCACTTATTCTGTTGACATTTCAGATTCTGCAGCTGTTTTTGCGTGAGTAATGCACTGATAGTACTGATACCTAAACATATGAATAACATGTGCCTTTTCTTAACGGTTACACAGAGACATAAAATTAAAAATCCTTTCATACCAGCAACGAGGAATCCGTGAAAGCAATAAGGGTATGATGACTAAACCGAAACCAAAGAACAAGTGTAAAGCCTAAACTTGAGCATAAAAGTCCCGCATTCTGCAAGGCCTCCAGTCTCTTTGTCTACCAGTGGACAGCAACTGACTAAATTAACACGGAACAACAGTGGAATCGCGTCAAAAATAAACGAATGTATGTATATGTATATATCAATATATAGCATAATATATAATTTTAGAACTGCAAATCGCGTTCGTGCGGAAATTGGTGATGTTGATATCGTTATTAACAACGCAGGAATCGCCGTTGGTCGACCGTTGCATCGATTGAAAGTATCATCAATCAGACGAACTATAGATGTTAATTTGCTTGGACAATTTTGGGTAAATTTTCCACATTTTATCATGGGGCAGTTAATATGGGCGTATGCTTGATTAGAAATTAGTAACCGGTATGCTCAACCAACAGCGACCATAATCCAAATTTTGTGTTAACATTTAGCACTAAAGTTGCGTTCGGCTTCTATCTTCAAATTCCGGTCAAGTTTCTTGCTACGCCACTGTATCGGCTAGCAAGTAACATTACGCGTTATAATATCGAGGTTTAAATTACACAATCTAGTTGATTATCTCACATTTAGACGTTTACACGACTAAATATTTAAACGCTTAAGAAATGTGCATTTTATTTACAGGTGATTAAAGCATTTTTGAAACGAATGCTTGAAAAGAACAGCGGTCGAATTGTTTGCATTGCAAGTGTCGCTGGCGTCGTAGGTACGTCATAGCAAATTCTGTAGAAACATCACCCTTCATAGAGCAGGTATTGAACGAAGTCTAACTGGGCATAGTGTTATTGTTAACCTTTGAATTAAGCTTGTTTGAGATTAGCATTAAAGCTTCTAAACTTTGTTTAGATCACTGCGTACTGTAGCGACCCGAAACAGAGGGGATTTAAATTTATTTTATTTCTACAGAAGGCACCCCATGTTATTCGGTTACGGACTGTTGTTTATTTTAGTTCGGCACATGTTTGTTGGACTTATTAAGCAGTCTACGTCATCTCCTGCCTTGGTCTCTTATGGACCACAGGACTTAGGGCTCTATCCACTTAACAGACTCTATTAGCGATATAGACTCCTTTTCATTGCGACTTAAAGTGCACCCTCCTCTTATACCCCTGTGTTATTAGCTCACTGCAGTATTATATAATATACGGGCGTGTTTTAAGTACTGTTGTTACATTTAGGAACAGCAGATTTGACGGATTATTGCGCTTCAAAATTCGGTTTGGTCGGAATGATGGAGTCGCTAGCAGTTGAGCTGCGAAATTTAAACAAAACTGGCGTTAAAGTGCTTACTGTTTGCCCGTATTTTTTGCACACTGATATGTTCCGAGGCGTTCATACCAGGTTCGCGTTGCGGCAAATGTTACCACAGTTGCTCCTGTTGGTTGTCTCGACCGTGCAGTTCTGACAGCTCCAAAATTTTTTCTAAAGCATCTAAGGGTACCTGCAGCTCAACGGTTACCGTCGAGATAATAAACGATAACTATTTTGTGATAATTTTTCAGGTTTCAAGCAATACTACCAATGTTGGAACCTGAATATGCTGCACGCGAAATTATCACGGCTATGCGTTGCAACAAGAGAGTCGTGTATTTGCCGCCCACTGCCAATTTTCTGCTCAGTCTTAAAGGGTAAAGGGTGATGATATATTTGTCGTGCGGCGTCGGAAATCAAAAATTTTGTATACAAGTTAATATGCTGTGCAATGCGGCAGTAGACGTGTATTGCGGTACGATGCCATACGGTGCTGAACGGTGACGAATGGCGAGTAACGGTAATGAGCAAGCCCGGACATCATCAAAATTATAGCGCCACCCTATAAGGGGGTGCTTTATATTTTGGCCGTTTTCATGTCTTTCGGCACCACGCCGCACCGTACAACGCACACGAATCACCGTATGGTACCGCATTACAATTTATTCAACAAAATTTTTTTCACTTTATAGGACCGTCCGGCGCTGCACGACAAGTACGCATAACATAACAGGGTTCTAGAGAATGCAGACTCCGGTTGAAATTCCGGTATGATTTCTTTTCCGATTCCGGCTGTGTGCGATTTCGGTGCCAAAATTTTGACATTTTCGGTTACGTCTCGTTATTCCAACAGCATTTCAAGTTTAAGTTTAATAGTGTATAATATACAACTTTGCTTTAGCAACGAGAAAGAGAGAAAACGTTTGCTAGTCAATTTAACATTTCTTCACTGCTCATATGGAGATTATAAAAAATACAAACAATATATACGCATATAAACCAAAAATCATGGCCTTGGCTTGGGTTTCATCATTCGAAATAGGTAAAACACTTAACATATTAAAATGTAAAATTCCGGATCCGGTTCCGACGAGAACATTGAATCTGTTTAGATTTTATTCCGGTTGCAATCCTGAGCACCAGGGTAAAACCGAATCGGCCTCCGGATCCGGTAGAATTCTTGCCGGCGGTTCCGGGAATTTCGGTAGTACAATTTTGCATAATTTCGCAAAATTTCTCGGTTTAGGGCGTTTCATTTTAATTTTGTCACAATTTTAGGAAAGACTGCGAAATTTCGCAGGACATTAGAGTAAAGCCAAACAAGTTTATAACATATTGCAGATATTGGCTAAAATTGACTAATTAACCGTCATTTTTACTACCTAATTTCACATCACCTCCGGCTCCGGCTCCGACAAGTTTTGTTGACCTACGGCTCCGGCATTTTTCACCTCCGGTTGCACCCTGCTGAGCACCACCTTTAGACTTTTGTTTACAAAACCTCTTTAAAGCTTAGAAAATGTTAAAAAAACTACATCATATAACTATAGGTATTATTTTGGGTTCACCATTGGAGTCGCTTAATCTGAGCTTTGTTCAACAACCTGACTGAGCAAACCTATATATTTCAATATCCTTGTAAGAAAGTTTAGCTTAACCCTTTCCCGCATTGAGTACATTTTATATGAGCAATTCAGCGCTAACAATTTAATTGGACAGTCTCAATTATAGGAGTAAGTATCCCTTGTAGAGGACAGCCTGTTAGTGGATAGAGTCCATAACTTTTAATTAGAAGCTGTAACAGACCAAAGCAGAAGAATGGTCTAGACTTTTCAAATATGTAACAATCACTAAAATAACCCACAAAAAGTTTATTAAATCAAGAGAAGATTATCGGGCGTGGCAATCAACAAAAATGTTTTCTTCATTCGTGTCATTCCAGTACGCATTGGGTAGAATATCTTACGAAGACGCGAGAGCATGCTCGAGTTTGAGAACAAGTTCTTATAGTCGAACGGTTATGCACAGTCGAAACAGAAAATATTCATAAAAGAAAAGGTAGAACCATAATTTTTTGCAGAATACTACCAATCCACGCCATAGATCGCCTTGGCTATTTATTCGGCGCCCACACAGCAATGCGTTCATTTCGTGGTTCATCAGACAGTAACTCATTGAGCTCCCTGTCGCTTCGTTCATTTTCACCACGAGTCCGTACTGCAAGCAGCCCTGCTCTTTGTACACAGACGAGAACAATTCCAGCACCACTGAAATGCCATAAGCGATATCAACCGGAATTTCAAGACCAATCTGATAATTGGAATTTTTCAAATGTAGAAGCTAAACTGTCTACTGCACCTATTATTTGTATACTTGAAGAAACAATGCTTACTCCAAGGGAGAGCTTACACGCGATTAGATGGGAATATCCGTTTGATATTTGTTCAGAAGGAAGGAACCGCAGCCATCATTGTGGGCAACAAGTTTACTCAAAAAGCAAATCACAAGAATTCGCTACAAAAGTGCACTTCTCTCAAGTTCCAAAATCGAAAACTGTACAACCCAATAGCACAATTTCAAAACGGCCTGCTATTGACAATTCAGTAACAGGTGCTGTGAAACAAAACGCTAATCCAGTAGAAGGAATGCATTCCGTGGATTCATCTGAGGATAATCTTATTAATGAAGCGATATTTCCAAATGTTCATATCAAATATATGGATGAAGATTCGATTTAAGGCGTTCCCGCATAAATTGTACTATTGTATTAACCATTTAAATTGCAAACTGTGCACATGCATAAAATACATAATGCACAGTGTTTAATTCCCGTTTTCCAAAGAAAACCTGTGCTTCAAATTTTCCCTACTTATCCTGGAAAAGATTGGCGTTCTTAATATATAAATATATGTATAGCAAAGTGCAATTGGAAGTAAAAACAGGAGACAGAACCGGTTGTCTACAAACTTTTTCCGGGATCTAGACGGAAGTTGAAACAACATTAGACAATAAAAATAACGTTGAATTTGCTAAACTCAACAATAATCTGTTCAGTGTAGTCAAATCATTGTTCAAAAGGCCTTTAAAACTGCCCATGGTTAAAGGCAAAACTTTTATAAAATACGAAAGATTTCTCTGCCAAAATTGGCGGATCTTGCAAAAATTCCTAGCCTAATCCAGTAGTCTTACATTCTAATACCACTGTATTGTGATACAATTGCTTTTTTGTTTTATTTCGTTCATAACTGCAATTACATTCCAAACAGCATATAGAAAACGAAAACGAAACGGCGGTGGTCTCCGAATTCGCATAGAATTGTTACCAAAAAGATACTGTACATAATCCCATGTTAGCTGAGGGTCGTTTATTTTTTACCGTTCGAAGCGCTATCCTGAATCTTAACTATCAAACTTCTATAAGACACTGCAAAACTAAGCTTTTTTAATTTAAATTCAAGAAAAAATGTTAAAACATTTTGCGCTATTTAACTCAGAACAATTTATATTGCGACACCGCTAACTCATTTTCAACGAAACAATTGTTTCACGTAAAAATAAAACGATTTAAATAAATCACAATTGCTTATTAGGTCACAGAACCAATGTAGAGATCAGCGCCGAAACAGTAGTATAAGCATATTCCTAAGGCTAAACCTAAGCCCAATACAAAGCCTAGCGTAAGAATGAACTTATACATAAGCCTAAGTTTACGCAAAAAAGTAAGTCTACGCTTAAGCTTACTCTATTGGAGTCCTGAAGAAAAACGTTCCACCCCTGATCTTTATATGGACTAATCACAGTAAGTACAATGCTCATGAACGATTAAATAGTGCAGTTAAAACACACGTAACAACAGTAGAAGCACCAACCATAAATTTTCTAAAAAGTTTAGGAGCCTTATTCTGAACACGACACAGAACAACTTCCATAGACATGAGCCCAAATTTGAAATTAAGGTCTAAAGTCATTGGCGGTCCCAGGATTGATTTTTTCTCGGAAAGGCTTTTAGATTTTGTTTATATATTTTAGACCACGTAATGAACTCGTATTTGTTCATAATATTTAACTGTTTATGAAAAATTTCGGGGGGAAGCTGCCACCCCCTCACTACCTCCAGTCAAAACCTATACTTAAAAGTGAGACTAGACCTGACCCAAAGTGATTAAAGCAGCGGTTTCACACGATATCAGATGTACCCTCAAAAGCGATTAGCATCAATTATTAGCAGGTAATAATATCTAACACTCAAAACCGTCAGCTTTATTTGTTTACTTTTTAAATAACTTGTCCGTATTTTCCATCAGTATGTAGTATTAGCAGAGCACCAATCGCTAAGCTTGGTCATACGTCGTTTGTGTGTACCAAGGATCTTGGAAACGGGTTATGTTCCATAAAAAATTTGAAGGAACCGGTGTCTTGCGCTACAAACTGAAACCGTGTCTAATAACAACTGCACAAACAAAAATCCGAAAGGGGAGGGTTGTCATCTGACCTCACCTTCCCCCGGCTACGCCTTCGGTTCTACTGTATTGTACAATGAGTCTCTTCCGTCAAGCGTTCCGTATTAATATCAACTGCATCTTGTGCTTGTTGCTCACTCACCAACCGCGACAAGCTTAGCCGGTCCACGTCAATACGGGCCTTTACAGCTTCGGCCTGGTCCATCCAAGTCCTGAGCATCTCTTTGAGTAACTTGACCCGATAGTCTTGGTTGCTATTTGAAGAAACTCCCGTCCTGGAAGGTAAATGAAAACTTTCGGTTGCATTAGCAACACCAGGATTAGAACTGCTATGATTATAGACAATCTGTAAAAGGGCTTCAATTGCTAATGAATATTTGGCCAGCGCCGCAGCAAAGTCACCCATTTGTTCGAGCCTTTGAGCGCTTGTGATCACAGTTAGTGCTGCGTTGACTTGAGGTATATCTTGCCACAGCTGAAAAATATACAAAACTACGGCACAGAAAAACTATAGCTCAGTTCAATCTTGAATTTACTCGCGACTGGTCGCCACCAATGATAGATCACTGGCGATTATAAAATCGCGACTGCAAACGCAAACCCGATTACTGCGCACTTAATTCTGTCGGTGATTGTACAATTTTTGTTCGAAAACCCTTTGACACAGCTTTCAGCAGCAAGCTGATGCAGATAGAACAACTTCTCGCTTCAAAAATTTGCAAGAGTGGATAGGGCTTTACTTACTTGAACCAACTCTTTGCATTTCTGCTCGCCACCAGAATCACTGGAGCAATGTCCAACCGCCATCACAACAGACTGTTGGCTTCGTTCTGCAGCAGGTTTCTCAGCCATGTTGCCACCCCATCGCTGTTGAGGTTGTCGTTGAACAACACCAAGTTTAAGTTCTTCAGCGCGTTTGAGGTATCGGGCAATTTTCGCTCGCAATTCTGTCTTTGCTGCGCGATCACAATCAGGGATCAAATGAACGCACGGAATGAAATATTCGATTGATTGACAATACAGCGCGACTGCTTCTGAGACACGTCCGTCACGGTCTGCTGCTACTGCACGTCGACATAATTGGGTTGCTTTCTAAAAATATAATCGCAAATACATTCAGTATTTTCCTGTTTCATATTAACTCCAAAAGACTTAAAAACTATCAAAGATCGGACGCAAACCAGGGGCTACGAGTCAGTTCAGATATAAAACACAACCATGCAACGCACAAACAGTGTTGAAAAGTGTAATTTAATTCCAAAAAATGCAACTTATGTGTTGTACAGTCTCAATGGTATAGTTTTGCGAATTAGAGTCATTTAAGACTTTGCTATACGTATATACATATGTTCGCATAACCTTTTAAGCAATTGACAAGCATCGAATTGTCTGTTTTGTTACATGTAGTTAGCTAACGTTCGATTTAGAAACCAAATTAGGCCACCTTTTACCCTAACTGCCTCACTGTATGTTTACTTTTAAATTTTCATCCGAAGGGGTATGTTCAAGATCAAGCCATGAATGCTCGAAAAACGCGTCAAATCCAATACGATCGTTTGGATTGCGTTCAAGCAATGACTCAAGTAATTCCGAGCAGTCTCGAGTGAGCTCGGGTACAGCAGGGAGCACAACCCGTTGGGGCGACTTGATTTGTTCGATCAGTTCATCCAAGGTTGGGGCGGCAAAAGGTGCCCTACCGTAAAGGCATTCGTATAGGATGACACCAACGGACCAAAGATCCACACGAGCGTCGTAGTGTCTGGCATTAAATATCTCGGGTGCCATGTATAATGGAGACCCGCGAAACGAGTACGCGTCCATACCTCAAATCAGCAAAATTTAGCGTAAACTCAATTCTAAGTTAAAGCACTACCATATAACGCCGCTCAAGAAATTTTTTCTGCGGTTGTGGTTTGTTTTATAAACTCACGACTTTTCCAGTTCTTTTGTAAAATACTGACCGACCCACAAAGCGAATTATCTTAAAATAGCAAGTTTTCAGCTGGGACTTTGACATTCTTCCAGTTTGCATAAAAATATATAGACAGTTTGTACTAAAACAACCACGGTTTGTGAAAAGTTAATACGAAAGTAGCATGATTTAATTTGATAGTTTTTTGCATAATCATTTTAAAATCAGTTTTTTTCCAAAAAAGCAACCAGCCACGATTTTATAAAAGTTCAAAATAATTACCAATATTACAGCTTCCACATGCTGTCACTGCTCCAAATACTTATGCGTATCTTCTATTTGAATGCTCAATTTTCTTGGCCTGTTTTAGTTCACAGCTTAGCTACCGCACTTATACCTGACCTACCTGCCCGCAAATATGTTGCAAAACCAAAATCCGCCAACTTCAGCGTGATTGGCTGATGCCTGCTCGCGAGTAAAATATTACCCGGCTTCAAATCCATATGTGCAATGTTACGCGATCGCAAATACTGCAACGCAGATGCAAGTTGTTGCAAAAACCGCCGCACAACACCTTCGGGCACTTGTCGATGCTGTCGAATAAAATGCGATAAATCACTACCTGGAACCGTTATATTGCACTCAAATATACAGAAAATCACCAAAATTACTGTCTATATAAATCTTGAAAGGAATTTCTGCTGTTGCAAACTGATACCGTGTCTACACACCTTTAAACAAACATCTCAAAAATGGGGTTTGACATCTAAAACTGTTTTGACTACATCTTTGTCTCCATCTGTAACCAAAAACTTTAAAACTTAACTCACCTGAGCAATATTCAGTGATAATATACACGTACACTGAGTCCCATCGAAAATCTTTCATCTCAACAATATGTGGATGTCTTAACGTTCGTAGGATCCCAATCTCGCGCACCAAGTTATTCACTGCCGTAGTATGCGGTGCGATTCGTGCACGCTCAATGCATTTAATTGCAACCGTTTCACGAATGCCAGCTTCAGCGCTGGGCGCCTTAGTAATTGCCCGGTAAACCGCCGCATAACTGCCAGATCCAAGGCGTTCGGCAAAATTGTACAACGGCAAATTCGGTGCTGTCGGGATTGAGCTATTGCTCCCTGCAGGCGTTACAGTGGTCATCCGCAAGGAAACGCACTAATGTTGCAGCGACACCAAGTTTGAATGCATCATTGCAATATATCATTTGAGATCTATCGACTGATGTACAACTGCATTGTCAATAGCCAAATTTAAGCAACGGACCAAAAATGTCAGTACAGATGAGGACTGAGGACGTCAGTAGTTAAATCCTGTCTTAACTAGAAATCAGAAATTTGAAAGCTCTACCTCGAGCTAAGTACATATTCGGAGGTATGCCTTCTGCTCCGACACCTTACGCCATGAGCCCTGGGACAAAAAGTTCAAATGCTGACCCATCTGTTACGGGACTGTACTTTACATTGGCTATTAATTTCATAACAGCTACGGAAACGAACACACCCTGTGTATTCACTAAAAGTGCAAATATCATCCAGATTATCTTTATAAGTATCGACCTTTACGACAGCTCGTTTATCATTAAAAATAAAACTCCAGATAGCGCTGCTGTAAATAGTTTACTCACAACATTAATAAATAAGTCACAACACATAAATTTCACATAAAATTACAATCTCAACTCATTAATTTTCCGAAACTGAACAGTGATCAAAAAACATCAGTTGCTTACAAAATCACTGTGTGATTATAAGCGCAATTGCGAGCGTCTTCATTGCCAGTTTATTGGCCGCAACACGATTTGCATTGCACGCGGTTGCTCAACCGTAACCGCAAACCGCGATGTCAAACGCAACCGCTAACGTGTCTCTGAATGCGCCGAATTGCGAACAAAGAAAATTTAACCAAGCTCATAAAACTGCAACCGCAAACACAACCACGATTACTACGTAAATAATCCTGTTCGTTACTGTCATTTTAATACCTGACTTAAGCTCAACATATTGTAAAACTTAAAACATAACGCACGACTAAGCCCGAGCGTAAGCCAAAAGAACTTACGAACCCAGCGACCATTTGAGCCAAAATACGCAGTAAAGAAACCAAATCTTCAATACTAATTAAATTTTTGTTTCATAAACATTCTGACAATAAATCCAACAGTTTCACGTGTTCCTCAAACGGTGCACATTCTTGTTTCGCTAATTTCATCAACAGTTCTTCGTTTTGTGACTTTCGAATAAATTGGAGACTACTAAAAAGACTGAATAACATTATTTTTTACTCTTTTGAACGGGAATATTTACAATTTTACAACTTGAAGTTCAAATATGTCCAATAGCACAGCTTACTTTTACGTCTTAATTTTAACAAGCCAGCTACAATCCTGGAAACAAATAGAAAAACAACTCAGTAAAATACAAAGCATATATGTTGGCCGAAACTCTAATTTCAGATTATTTAAGTTTCAATTATCTCCAAACTTTGGCAAGCAAGACTCACTGGTTAATCCGACATGGTGCTCGGAGGCCTGACGCCATTCCCCTCCAATTAGAAAAGAAAAATATAAAAACAAACGATTAAACTTACCAGAACAACGCATAATGATCGTTTTCCGCTGCGACCAATAGTCTTTTTAACGTATTCAAATCTTGAACAACCTTTAATAAAGGAAACCATGAATATTCTAAAATCCAAAAGTTCTGAAATTTTCAGCTTTCGCTATAAAACTGTATTTGCTTTTTGTACTGCCAATCAAACCAGAATCAACCAAAAGAAAAAATTAGCAAAAAATAACTTTCCCCAGCATCAAAACTTTAAGAGCTCTTGAAATCTTCATATAACCTCTGTTTCAAAACTAGCAACATTACCTTTAATTTGAACGCTACAATCATATGCCTTGCTGCAGCCCAAAGCTCAGCTGAAGCACTTTTTATTAAAACTTCCGCCCAGCGCTCAACGAATGCATTGGTTCCTAAAATCAGTGTTTTTATAATAAATTCTATAATAAAGATAATATACATACGTGCATTTTTGTAATGTTTCAGATACTTTAAAGTACACTGTGCAAAAAATGTGCAATGCCAGCTAAAATATTAATACCATAATCAATTATTTTCCAATAACGTCTAATATGCATCTGTTAATTCACGCGGCTTTGATCGCAATTCCTCGTTTCTTGGAAGCGAATCGCTCGCACACGTGATCAGTATTGCTTGCGGTTACTAGGATCATAATAGACACCGCTACCGCGGTTGTCTTTTCAATAGGTTGCAAACGCGGTTACAACTGCCGCATGCAACGCGACAGTAAGGTTTCGCTATACTTTACTTGCCGGACGCCGCAGCGCCACTGGGCGCTACTGGAGCCACGATCACTGCGCTTCTGTCAGTGACCATACTTACGTCATAAACCTGTTTTTCAACCTTTTTTCACCGTAAACAATTTCAACATTAAATGCCATTTTTCCAACGACAAAAATACACATAGATACAAGAAATTAACCATTCTAGAGCATAAAACGTGTTTTGCATCGTACGACGTGATAAAAAAAATTGCATATAAATTAGTTCAAGTGCAATTCCGTGCGGGTATAATCGTTCACTGGTTCCTAATATGCAGCCTCTACCAACAAACCGGCGAAAAATGTTGAACCGATTTTGAGAATACAGACATCAATATTTGCGTATGTTATAGTACATACTTTTATTCGAAACTTCCACGCCACTCGTCGCATTATCTGGTACTGTAACATAGAATATTTTTGGCAATTCCAAATTCTTCTCCACAACATCTTTAGAGTTGGTTTCCAATTCAGTTATGCCGTTCGAAGGAGCGTCATTGGAACCAACAGAAAGTCTAACAGCGTTGCTTTTGTCAGATCCATGTTTTCGCGGATTCAACATTGAATTAATTGAGCATAAATCGTAAAACCTAAAACAAGCAAAGAATAAAACAATTTGAAGTTTTATATAACGAAAATAAAAATAATTCAACACTGTAAGCATTTCGCAATAACTTTCATGATATAAGAACAAAACACAAACTCTTATACACACCATCCTCCAAATAACTTGTGCACTCCATTTTACAATTTGCACGTACGTCCCTACTGTGTCCAGGTTTCAACAAACTCGCTATATTATATTCTCTATGCGGTAAACAATTTATAATACAAAAATGTGGTTAAAACAATCAACCTTTCAACAGCGCTTTTAACTGCATTGTCTTTGGCGTCAACCACAATAGTTTCGTTACATAAAGCCTACAAGCAAAAAACGTAAGTTTCCGAAATAACAAACAGCTCAAGAAACCAAAACATGATAATCTCGAGGTTAAGTTAAAACAGAACGTACACAACTCTTGGGGCTCCGCATGGTACAAAATGTACCACCGGGCGTTGTGTTTTTCGCCGACCACCCATATTTAGAGCCCTTGGTAAAACTAAGGCCAAGCCATAGAGCACGCATAGTAACATCTTGTCTTTTAACAATTTCAGTTATGCGTTACTGTTAATTACCAAGTTTATATTAGCGTTTTCAAACGAATGTTGCACTATTGCGAATGAAATTTCTACAACTCTGACTACGGGAGCTAGTTTCACAAAAGATATCCGATGTTTGCATCGACCCGTTACTTAACAATAAAACAGAAATTAACCCTACCAGCATTCAAATAATACAAACAAACAAAACAAAACAAACAAACAAACAAACCAACAAACCAACAAACAAACAAACAAGCAAACAAACAAACAAACACAAAAAACACACAAACAATCAAAAAATCCAATGCAGCATAACAAAACTTACTGCAAATAAAAGCGAAGGCAACATTGGCTTCAACGTTTCTACGGCGACAATCAAATAGTTTACACATTTATCATACCAACTCTCCAAGCTTAACCATGCGCTATCGCTTGAATCCTACAATTTTTTGAAAAATATACACTGACATTTTACGAGCTAAATTTCCTAGCATTTGACGAGCTAAATTTCCACCAGAAGGGGCTCTTTTTTGGAAGTAGCAACAGGACTAAACTGGGGAGGTTTTCTGGTGTAAAGAAAGCCACAATGTAATTGCGTTCAAGCGAGAGTATCTCAAGCTGTTACAAGCCTTTGAGAACAATCATGTTGGCTTAGTTGAACTTGGACGAAAAAATTACGAGCTGTCAAAACTTTTCAAAATAAGATATTTACAGTATATTTTTAGAGTTCTCAATTTCATTTTACGATTGCGAGCGATCGCGATTGCGTCTGCGAGCGATCGCGATTGCGTCTGCGACCGATCGCGATTGCGTCTGCGACCGATCGCGATTCGAACCGCGTTTGGGTCGCGACCGCGGTTGCGCTTAACCCTGTCCAAGTCTGTATTGAGTTTTAATCACGAATAATCGCATAAATAAGTTTTTAGCAACCAAAATGTTGAGATTTTTTTAATTTTTAAACACAACTCGCTTACCGAAATCTGCGTTAGCATCGGTTCCAAGCTTAAACAAAATCGATCGATATCGGCTTCGAAATTCTCGAGCACTTCACAATCGGAATGGAACAGCGCAACAAGAACGGTTTTCTTTGATGCGGCGTTAGAATCAGCTGCTGTTCCAGACGGCCTTACAGCGAACGACATTGAATAAACACCCAATTGCCGACGCCGGGCGACATTTGAGCTTCGTCCCATCGATTTATCACTATCCAAAGCAACCGAGGATAGCTTTGAACAGTCACCTCCACTTGAATTGCTTCTAAATGGTGAAAGTAATCAATGTTACGCAGTTTAATTTTGGGCACTTTGGCACTCTCCCACAGTGGACCAGTCATTATAAAAGCGAAGGATGTTGCGGCAACAACAATTAATTTAAAATGGTATGTGCAAATTGCAACGATGGTTCAACAGGAAAAATGGTCTGTGGTCCCAAATCAAAAATAACTCAAATTTGGGGCACGCTGTCCCAGAATGTTATCGGTACGCCTCGGCATTCGAAAACGCTGTTCAAAATGCATTAAAACTATGACTGCTCTCTCAAAGTTCTTCTTAGGACGTCTTTGCAGGCAAATATAAAATTTTCGCAACGTTCCTTTTTTCTTACCCGATTCGTATACGCCTTATATTACTGTACCGCGGAACCGCATAATTTGCCCCAGCTGTTGTAGTTCCCATAACTTCAGATTTGATTTTTGCCGCAAATACATT